>JADRCD010206732.1:0-19669 GCA_019843815.1 Montemys delectorum
GGAGAGCATAAATACTACCATTGTCCTCTAATAAATGAACCAGGTCTCTGAAGCTGTTTCCGAGTATGTTCATTGCGAGTGCATTCATCTGGGCCTGAGATCCTGTGCTGCACCCACCATTGCCTGGTTAAACTTTCCTCTCTCTGGTCCAGCTTTTTGCTCAATGGGGCTTGGCTACCCCAAGGGGAATGTGGTCACAGGACAGTCCCTGTGGTCTACTTCACAGTTATTTGATCTCTGCAGACATTTCAGGGGGCAAATTCCAGATCTACCTAAGAAAGAATTGGTTTAGAGAACTCTCTCTCTCAAGTAGGAGATTTTGACTGGAACTGATTTTGGCTGGCAGAGCATGGTACCTCAGTGAACTGGTATTGCAAGGCATTTTAGAGTAAAGCCCCTAAAAGATCACAGTATTTCCTTTTGACTGAAATAAACATCGCATCACAAGGTCCTAGTCATCCAGCAAATATCGACCGAATATCTGTGCCATGACAGGCCTGTTATAGGAGCACCTTAGTGGACAAGCTAATGGCTGTCTGCCTCGAGGAGCTCACAGAAGTGGACAGCGGATGAGAAAACAAATGATCACATGCAGATTTACCATAAAAGAGTGGGTGGAGTATTGTCTTGAGAATGACAGTGAAGGTGGACAGGAAAGGTGACAGAGAAGCTGAACAGTGACAATAGCCAAGCAGATGAGGAAGGAGATCAACCATACCTTATGTAGAAGGAACAGCAAAGGCCCTGGAGCGGAAGAACTTGGAATAGTCTAGGGACTAGGATCACTCCAGTGTCTGAACACAGTGAGTGAGGAGGAGGATGCTTTGAGGTTGCTGCTGCTGGGGAAGGCATGTCAGGCCATGGTCTCTGAGTAAAAAAGTTTGAGCTGTGTGCCCTGAGAAGAAGCTATAGGGAGAGATAGGAATAGTAAAATTCACTGTAAAAGTCTAAGACAGTGATTCTCAACCCTCCTAATGCTGAGATCTTTTAATACTCTTCTTCATGTTGTGCCGACCCCTAGTCATAATATTACCTTCATTGCCACTTCATAACTGTAATCTTGCTGTTGTTATAAATCATATTGTAAATATACCCAAGATATCAAATATGCAACCTCAAAGGGGTTGCCACCCATAGATTGAGAACTACTAGTGTAAGAGATCAGCTCAACACACCAAAACAGCACAGCATCCGTCAGAGACAGTGAAAGACAGTGTCATGATGCAACTGTGTCAGCACATGTGACCTCACCTGGCAGGCATCCAGTCTCTCCCTCCATCCAGTACAGCACCATCTCTTGTTCCCTTCATCTCTACACTGGAGTTCATGTCCCATGGTTGTCTAGTCTAAAAACCTGTAGTGAAGAGTTTGGCTTTACTTCGTTCTTCCTCTTCCCTTACCTATGTGAGTCACACACACACACACACACACACACACACACACACTGACTTCAGACAGCCATGCAATTGGGGATAGTAAGGCAGGAGCAGAGGGGCAGCTGGAGGAGCTCTGGCTGCTGCTGGAATGTGGTGACTATTAGAGGCTCAGGGGAGATGCTGTAAGTCTAGTGAAGCAGGGCTACTTGGTGGTGGGCTTTGAAACTGTAGACTAGCGGAGACTAAATATATGATTTGGGAGCCAACCAGGAGCCTTTATGGGTGCGAGATGAGCAGAGTAGTGTGAGCTAAGTGACGATGGGAGATGATTCTCCATGATGTGTGTCCAGTAGATGGAAGTAGATCCAGGCTGGAAGAAGAGGAGCTAATTGGGAGACAAGAGTCAAGGTGTGAAGCTCTGGCTCCACTGACCAGTGCTGCTGAAAGAAGGGAGGCAGAGGAAGAAATGGCCAAATGTAATGTTGAATTCCAAGTGCAGAGGAAGAAATGGCCAAATGTAATGTTGAATTCCAAGTGCCTCTGGTGCTGTGTGTTGGAGCAGATGTAGCACAAAGTTGAGATGAGTAAGAAACTGGGAACATACTTGATGAGAACTTGGGACTATGAAAAGATTGAGGACCCTGAGATTGGAAGTCTAAAGCTAGGAGGGTAGGGTGGATTAAATAAGAGTTGTCAGAGAAGTGTTTACTGGTTAACTCACATGTCATCCCTTGCCCATCCTGGATGGTCAGTACCTTTCCCTGGCGGGTTTTTGTTTGTTTGTTGGGTTTGGGTTTTTTGTTTGTTTGTTTGTTTTGCCTCTATTCTTCTGCTGTGTGTACACCATGTATTGTAATTCACCATTGCCTGTCTGTGGTGGTTTTAATAGCTATAGCCCCATGTACTGGCTGGTTTTGTGTGTCAACTTGACACAGGCTGGAGTTATCACAGAGAAGGGAGCTTCAGTTGGGGAAGTGCCTCCATGAGAACCAGCTGTGGGGCATTTTCTCAATTAGTGATCAAGGGGGTAGAGCCCCTTGTGGGTGGTGCCATCTCTGGGCTGGAAGTCTTGGGTTCTATAAGAGAACAGGCTGCGCAAGCCAGGAGAAAGCAAGCCAGTAAGGAACTTCTCTCCGTGGCCTCTGCATCAGCTCCTGCTTCCTGACCTGTTTAAGTTCCAGTCCTGACTTCCTCTGGTGATCAACAGCCATGTGGAAGTAAGCTGAATAAACCCTTTCCTCCCCAGCTTGCTTCATAGTCATGATGTTTGTGCAGGAATAGAAATCCTGACTAAGACAGCCCCCATAGACTCATATGTTTGAATGCTTGGCCTATAGGGACTGGCTCTTTTAGGAGATGTGGCCTTGTTGGAGTAGATGTGACCTCACTGGAGGAAATGTGTCACTTTGGGGCTGGCTTTGAAATCTCATATATTGAAGCTACTCTTAATGTAGCACACAGTCTCCTTCTGCTGCCTGTGGATCAAGATGTAGAACTCTCAGCTCCTTCTCCAGTACCATGTCTACCTATATGCCACCATGCTTCCCACAATGACAATAATGAAGTAAAACTCTGAAGCCAGTCGCAATTCAATGTTTCCCTTTATAAGAGTTGCTTTGGTCATGGTGTCTCTTCACAGCAACAGAAACCCTAACTAAGACACTGCTTATGTGTGCTAGCGGTGATCTGTAAGTTCCTAAGGACAGAGTCTCTCATCTACTCCCTTTGTATTCCCAGGACTTATCTGAGTAATTACTTTTAGCACATTAGTGAATGGATATGTTATAAACTCCAGACACTCAACATTATTGTAAAGCTTCAAAAATATGTGGCAGCTTATGGCTATTTGAATAAGAACTTTCCCTTGTAGGGTCAGGTATTTGAATATTTGGTACCCAGTCAGTGGGGCTGTTTGGGGGTTATGGAACCTTTAGGAAGTATAGTCTTGTTGGAGAAAGCCCATCACTGGGATGGGCATTATTCATTTACAGCTTTGTCTCACTTTTAGTTTACCCTCTCTCTCTGATTCCTGTTTGCAGTTGAGATGTGGTCTCTCAGCTTCCTGCTCTGACTGAGTGCTGCCATGCCTTGTTATGGACTCCTCCTCTGGAACCACATGGCTTCTTCCATAAGTTGCTTTTGGTCCTGGCATTTGATCACGGTAACAGAAAATAACTGATACAGCAGCTAGGGTACCAGGAGATTTGAGGTTGTTGCTCTGAAGAATCCAGCCATATTGTATCTTAGAGGAATTTGGAAGAATTCAGAACTATAAAAACAGTTTTAATGATATGAATAAAACTTAATTGGCCATTCTATAGGAGCCTAAAAGATAGTAATGCCGAGAGTAATACCTATGTAGTATGATGGCTCACTTCATGAGATTTCAGAAGAAAGTGAGGACTTTAACAGCAACTGGGCTAGAGGTCAGTCCTGTGATGTTTTGGCAAATAATTTTGCCTCTTTTCTTCATTCTAAGAACTTGCCTGAGACTAAATTTAAAAATAATGGGATAATTTCTTCGATAGAGAAAAATCTCAAAAACAGTGTTGAGACTGTTAAAGACAATGAGGAAAATTTTAAAGTTGGATAAAGACATTTTTCATTGCCACATGACCATGAATCTTTGAGGGCCAAGGAGTAGAATGTGCTAGTTTGAATAAGGAATGTTCCCTGATGGCTCAGGCACATGAATACTTGGTCCCCAGTTGGAGGAACTGTTTGGGGACTAATGAGCCCTTCAAGAAGTATAGCCTTGTTGGAGGAAGTATGCCACTGGGGGTGAGCTTTGAGAGTTTATAGACTCATCCTGCTTTAAGTTCACTCTGTCTGCTTTGTGTTTGCAGGTGAGATATGCTCAGTCAGCTGTGGCTACCTGCTGCCAGGCCTTCCTCATTGTCAACTCCCACTCTGGAACCATAAATCAAAGTAAACTCTTTCATAAGATACTTTTGGTCATGGTATTTTATCACAGCAACAGAAACATAACTAGTGCACAACTACAGAATTCCTTGAACACTCTAGGAGATGACTGAACAGCCAAGGGCCTCTTCTTGTCCTGCCCTGAAATCCCAGCTATTGCAGCCCCAGTCAGGGAGTCCTGGAAGCAGCGCTGTAATTGGCTGACAGAAGGCAGGAGACAATGCTGAGACAATCCTACATCAAATTACAGGGTTATTTAGACTGTTGGCTTACAAATGAATGGGCTTCCATTCTTAAAATCTGATCTGCAAATATTCAGCTCTCAATCGGCTAAGTAGCTCTCTTAATGATGTAAATCTCAGTGTTGGTAGAGACCACAGGAAAGGCTTTGTACATTCTCACCCTACTGCTTTCACAGAAATTACATTTGTGTTACAATGGAATGTAAAACCAGAAAACACATTTAAAAAATGAGCCTTTCTCTACCACACAGGTATGCCACCAAACCAATGAGAAATGAATTTGTTAAGCTTTCTGGGTAATTATTATTTAATTAGTTTGTACTTTGGACTAATCACTGGGAATGGAACTTGGTATTCCATCTATGGAGAATAGCTTGTCAAGTTAGAAAAACTCAGACTTTGGAGTTTTCCCTGCCTGGGTACTGGTCTCAGATTCATCCTTTCTGGAAAAAATTACCTTGAAGGGAGAATCTGGCTCCTTGGTCTTTCTATTTTGAGGCTGATGAGTCTACTACATCAGCTTTGGATTTAGTAAAAGGATTAAGTCAACTGGTAAGATCTCAGTTTAGGAAATAAGGCAGGTCAGATGAGTAGATAACACTTAAGAAAAAAATTCTTAAAACTTTTGTATACAATTGTAAATTTTCTTTTAAATCTGGTGAATTAGGTACCTTTTGGTTCCTGTGATAAACACGTTTGTTTTGATTTCGGATTCTACAGGGGTAAGAGGAAGAGAGGCATGGAAACATGATGGCTGGAACTGAAGATGTTAGTTCAGGACCTTTGGAAAATTCCACCAGAACCCTCCCCTCCTGGAATAGAGAGGTCATGGAGTACTTAGGCACCCCTCTGGAAGGGAGAGGCTAATTACATACCTCAGACCACAGGGGTTGGGTGGGTGGGTGGGGGGCAACCTTTGGCCACCTACAGACAAGGGAAGTCCTTGCCACCTCTTTCCCTAAGGACCAATCAGTTTAAAAGTCCCACTGTTCTGCCAATCACATTGTGCCTAGTGGCTGTTGCTCTATTCTACCCCTGAAAACTGTATAAAATCTCGCCGAATGGGCTGGTGAGGGTTTCAGCCTTGTCTTCAGGTGTAGGACAACCCCAGTGCACTGGAACAATAAATATCTCTTGCTTTTGCATCAATCCCCAGCTTCACGTTGTTCACTTGGGAGTCCCTGGAAAGCTAGGGCTTGCCAGAGTCTTACAGAACTGAAAACTGAGAGCACATGTCTTGAATTGCAAGCATGAAGCAGAAAGCAACCAGGAGGTGGCTCAAGGCTGTATAATCTCAAAGCCCACTCCCGAGTGATAAACCTCTTTTAGCAAGTCTGTACCACCCAAGCCTCCCCAAAAAGTTCCACTAAAGGGGGACTAAGTCTTCAAATGTCCAAGACTATGGGGAACATTCTCATTCAAACCACCGCACATGACTTTTCCAGCAATAAATAGTTGGACCCAGAAATGACAAGAAAGCAGAATTCTAGGTTGAAAGGTAGTGTGGTAGCTTTAAAATTTGGTATGCTGAGTCTGTAAACAGTGTCTCAAGGTTCCTGAGGGTCAGGAATTTGAAAGCTATTTGGTGTTTGGCTCAGAGACTTTAGTCACCAGGCTACAGTGTCCTGAGGGTTTGACTGGGACTAGAAGATATGCTCTTAAGATGGCACATACATGGCTTCTGGTGTGAAGTTTCAGGCCACATGTATCTCCCAGAAGAGACAACGAAGTGCTTTGACAATGTGCATCTGGCTTTCCCTGGGGTGAGTGATTAGAGGAGAGCCAGGAGGAAACCCAAGTTGTACCCCATCACATCCAACCTTTTCTCTTTGTTAGAAGCAAGTCATTAAGTCTAGCTCATTCAAGGGGAGGATAATTAGTTTCCACATGTTGAAAGGAGAAGTTCTGGAAAATGTTTGAACAGAAATTGAAAGCAATGCAGCTAACATTTACTTAAGCATAAAGATGATCTTGACGGCCAGGAGGCATGTGTATAGGAGACTAGGGACTCTGAAAATATTACCCTTCAAGGGTTGAACTGTCTGTTAGTGGGAGACTCAGACTCATACATTACATTTATCTGCCTGGGCATTAGCTTTGAGAATTTGTATTCAAATATACACTACCACACTGACTAAAACCTTCAAATGAAGAATGCAGCAAAGTAACAGTCATTAAAGAACACAGTCATTAAATAATTACTAAATTTCAAGGAACCTGAGGTGATAATCAGAAATTGCTGTGACAAAGACATAATAAAGTCAGCCAAGATAACTAAGAGAGAAGACAACTAGAAATCCTAAGCTGACTCCACAAGAACTGGGATGAAATTGACCAAGGTTTCTAGACAACACTGTTACAATAAATAAATGTGTGTGTTTCCAGTGGTCCTTTAATGGGATCTTGGTTTGAATCTGGAGAAAGAATCAGTCAATTTAGCATCTAAACTGTAGACAAAAACTGAAGAGCTACCTCAGGAAAGCATGAGAGGGAAGAGTACAGAGAGTGAAAGGGTATAGGGCAGTGAATCTGTCCTTCAAGAAGCCATAAAACAAGCCATGGAAGAGTCATGCTATGCTTCCTTTGAGTATTACAACAGCTAGCCATGGTTTTGTATGTGTCCAAGGACCCCTGCTACTGCTCTATATCAGCCATGGTGATAAACAGCATGCAAGTGAACTTGAGCCTGTGACTTTCTACAATCTAACTGCAGAAATTCAAATTCTGGATTTAAACTTAGCTTTATTTTTATGTTTGTTTTGGTTGTTTTTAGACAGGTTCTCATTACAGCCCTAGCTTGCCTAGAACTCACTACATAGACCAGATTGGCCTCAAAAGCAAATCACAGAAATCTACCTGCCTCTGCCTTCAAACTGCTGGGATTAAAAGCATGCACTTCATTTAGTGAGAATTATTTTGCTGATGATATTAAAGGAGGGGATGATTTTGGGAAGCAATATAGTTTAATTTCTGTTTTCCAATTTTAAAATTGTGTTTATGTTTGGGGGTAGAGAGTGGGGCATGCCAAAACAATGGCGTAGATATGAAAGTCAGAGAACAACCTGTAGGAATTGATTCTTTCTTTCTACCATGTGGGTCCCAGGGATCAAACTCAGATTATTAGGCTTGGTGGTAAGAACCTTTACTTGTTGAACCATCACTCTCCTCCCTCCACCCCAGTTTCCTAATTTCAAAATCTAGTAAACCAGGACTTATAATTAGAAGCACTGGAACTAGACTCAATTTCGTTCTGAAAATTTCCCCTGTGAGGTAGAGGAGAGCTAGGCAACTACCTAAAAGCATTATTCCAGCCAGGGTTTCCCCCACATGGAGTTTTGCAAATCTGATGACCCCAACAGCTCATCCTCTTTGTTGGAAAATCCTGGTCTACCAGGACTATGGTTAGACAAACCTGTCTACCTAAGGGTCTGTAGGCTCACTGAGGGAATTAGATCTGCTATTTTTGTCACTTTGGAGAGTTGATTACATAAGTAGGTATTTATTGAGCATGCTCAGTATGTATATCTGATCTAATATTGACATTGGGTTTGCTAGCCCAATGAGAGAAGGCTATCGCTAGGACATTGCATGTGCATAATTACAAAGTACTTGCCCAAACTTCACCATCTATTTTAAATGATCATACTTTCTTTACCTGAAATTGAAAAATGATGAGGGTGATGTGTTAGTGACTGATCTTATTACTGGGACAAAATATCCAAAGAAAGCAACTTAAGAGAGGAAGGTTTCTGCTGCCCCACAGTTTGAGTGTTTAGGCCATCAAGACAGGAAGTCCTAGTGGCTGATGGAGTAACTAGTCATGTTGCATACAGTCAGGAAGTAGGGGGAGATCAATGCTGGCTCTCAGCACACTCTCTCATTTCTATTCACCCTTGGAGTGGTGATGCCATAGTTAGAGCAAGTCTTCCCAAATCAACCCAATTAAAAACCAAAACAACAACAACAAAAACCTCTTTCACAGACATTCTTAGAGGTTGGTCACTCAGTCGACTCTCAATCCTGTCAACTTGGCAGTCAGTGCTAACCGTCACAATGTGCGTGCCTTTTGCATGCGTGCCTTTTGGGTTTCAGTCCAGAGTGTGCACTGAGAATGTTGAGCATAGTGAGATCAGTTGGTATGCCTCATGCTCCCTGCTTTTGCCTACTCCCAGTCCTGGGAAGTATAAGACAGCTTTTCATTAGGAGCTGTGTCCAGCCAGCTGGAAAGCCTGGTGAGCAGGTTACATAATACCAATTACCTCATTAGTCTCCTGTGTTGTTTCTGGAACTTCCTCTTACGTAGAAGCCCCATCTCATGTCAGGAAGCTTGCAACTAACTAGACAACAGTTTCGTTTTGTAAGTGGTGACTTGGGCCTTGCATTCTTGGCGTTTATGCCTAGGGTACAGCACTGAGTCAGAGTGGAATTTTCCCAGCCTCTAGTTTTCTTCCAAGTGCCGATGCCTTGGCTGAGGACTGCAGGAAATCTGTATGTGACAGGAAATGCTGTGTGGTGGGATAGAGTGCATAGTCTAGGAGAATGTGCTGTATTGGAACCCAACATGCTGAGCATAAGGTGCTTCATACCCTTTCTGGCAGCTCTTGAACTGTTACTCCCATTCCTCCAATTCTGTCCTTTCTGTCCCTCTGGCAAGGACTTCTGGTGTGTTCTCCTAGAAGCAAGGCAAAGTTCCTTTTACTGTAGATATAGTTTCCCTGGTTAAAAAAATTTAAAGCCCCAAAGAATATACTAGAATAGACTTTCTGAAGGGAAACTGGCATTATATCAAAAATCAGTTCTATTTAGGAGCATTTACACAAAAGAAATAATCACATTCATTCACAGAGGGTTAAGAACAGGGATACTCATTGTGGTACTGTTCAGATGAAAGTAACAGGATTCCAAAGTTTAATGAACAGGACCAAGCAATATCTATCCTCCAATTCTCCTGGTTTAGGAGGTCAATACCAGGCTGACCAAGGAGCTGAAGAGCCCCTTGAAGACAAAGTGTCTGAAAACCTTATTCTTTTATTCGTCTTTGAGTGTATATGTGTTTGCATGTGTGTGCACATAAGTGCACAGGCCAGTGGCTAATGTCAGTTTCTTTCTCAGTCACTCTATCTTAACTTTTTAAGACAGGGCTTTTCATTGAACCTGGAGCCCATCAATTTAACTGGACTATCTGACCTGACTAGTAGTTTCTAGAAAGCCAGCACTGGGATTATAGGGGGCTTGAACTTAGGTCCTATTGCTTGTGCAACCTAAAAACCCTTTTTGAAGTTGTTTGTTCAGAGGTAGATCTGGTGAAGATGGCCCCAGTGGAGAACAGATTCAGAGAGAGGAGCAATTCTGAGATACTTTTACCATAAAGGAGAAAACCAGTATAGGCTTAGCAATAGGAAGCTATCATTGGAAAGAGGCCATAGTCTTAATTCCGAATGTTACTGGATCCAGGACTCGAATTGGCTCCTCTGCTGGGGTGACCAAACCATTCTACTGTGCCCGTGATTGAAAAAATTCCTTTGGATGGGGGACTTTCAGTGCTGAAGCCACAAATGTTCCAGGAAACTGAGATGGATGATCATCCTACCCCTGACTCTGCAAGCGTGGGTAGATATTCACTGAAAACACTTATGTAAGAACCAGCAGCATGTGGAACTCAATATTGGACATCCTGGGCTTTGAGCAATTTCCCTACGGGACTCGGCCTGAGCACAGTGAAGAATAGGCTTTCCCTTTCATTCCAGAAAGCCATAGAAACTGCTGGACTTGAAGGCCATTAATGGCATTGTGGTTACATTAATGTTTAGAACAGATTTTTCAGAGCCTTTTGACACACGGGTACAATAGGAGCAGAAGGTCAGCCTACAGCACTTCCGGTGGAATTGTCAGCCGTGGGGATGTGTGGCTGCTCAGGAAACATGCAGGGACCAGGACCTATCCCCGGGCATGGACAAGCACTCCTGGGAATACAAATATTTAAGAGAAGGACTAAAAATGAGAGCTGGATCTATAGAGACATTACTCTTTGGGGAACAGGAAGGCCTTATTTGTACTTATTGCCTAGTAAGACATGAAACAGCCAGATCGTATTTATGAGGAAAACATATATTGTTTGCTAATAGAAGATAATATGGTATTTAAAGTCATTTGGAATGAGTTAAAGAGAGGAAGAGGGTATGTCTGTGAGTCTGTCTGTCTGTCTGTCTGTCTGTCTGTCTGTCTGTCTGTGTCTGTCTGTCTGTCCTAGGCCTCAAGCTTAGGTCGTCAGGTTTGGCAGCAAGCACATTTACCTGCTGAGCCATCTCAACAGTCCACTTCTTTTTCTTTCTTTTTTTTTTTTTCATTTTTATTTTTTTCCACTACACTAGACCACTAGTATTACTCCCATTTTTAAAGGTAGGAAAACCGAAACTCCTAGCAGCCCAGTAATTACCACTCTGTATTGTGGTACCACACTGTAGTGTTTGATATCTTAGGTTTCCCAGCCTTTTGTGTTCCTGGTCCAGAATGGCAATGTGAAGGAAGTAGCTGTGCAGACATTCTGGGAGAGTCCGTGCTGGCACAGTGCATTAGCATGCTATTCTCCTGCTGGCTGATGGTTCAGACAGTGGAAATGAGAGGACAGAGAAGCCCCTCTGCTTGTCAGTGGCTGCATGCCTTCACTGTTGATGAGAAGGCTTCTCGAGCCTGGAACTGTGTTCTTAATAGAAGCTCATCCAAGCCTCTGTGGCCTGGGTAATGGACCAAAAATCAAGCTCTTCCTGGGAGTTTCTAGTTCAATCAAGTCAAATTACATGAATCTCCATGTTCAGAAATGCATTTATTTTTCAGTGTGATTGAAGGAATACTTTGGGTCCTGAGTTTTTACCAGCTATCCTACATTTCTCAATTCCTCAAAATATTCACAGAAATTTACCTGATAAGACTTAATTGCAGTCAAGCAGTGTAAAGTACTTGTTCCCTCCACAGGGCATCAGAATTCAGACTGACGTCACTCCATAAAAGTACAGGTCATGTTTATGTAAAAATGGTACTCGTGGAATTCTTCAAGATATAATACTACATTGTATGAACTACAAAACAGGACACAGCAGCTCCAAAAGCAAAAACTTGTGCCCTTTCCCCAAATTAGGATGGAGGAGGAAGGAAGAAGAAAGGAAGAGAAGAAAGGAAGGAAGGGAGGGAGGGATGGAGAGAGGGAGGGAGAGAAGGAGAGAAGGAAGGGTGGAAGAAGGAAGGAAGGAGGGAAGGAAGAAAAAATGGAGAAAGAGATGGAGGGGAGTGAGGAAGAGAGGAAAGAGGGGGAGGGACAGAGGGAAGGAAGGAAGGGAGGCAGGGAGAGAGAGAGAGAAAGAGAGAGAGAGGGCGCTAAGAATGTAGTCATCCCCATCAGATATAGCAGCTTTCACAGCTGTGGATCACTTTCCTCCCTACTAAGGTACTAATTATATGTCAAAATTTCTGTTCTGCTATGTATACAGGAAGGGGACCTGAGCAGCATGTAAACCAAAGAGGAGATTAAATAGTAACTTAAATTTATTCAGTGTAATGATTTCTGGAGACAGAATCCTGTCTTTCAGAAGTCTAGGCCTAAAGTTTTGAGAATCCTCAAATGGGAGACTTTTTGGGACAGCTCAGTGGGTAAAGTGCTTGCTATGTAAGTGTGAGGACATGAGTTCGAATCCCAGTACCCACTTAAAACTGGGCATGGTGGCATATATTTATAACCTCAGTGCTGGAGAGAGAGAGGGGGGAGTGGGAGAAGACAATGAACAACCCTGATATCTAGCAATCCTTTCCCCGAAATAAGATATCTAGCAATAAAGGAAGATGCTTTATATCAACTTCTGGTCTCTACATATGCAAATGCTCTCTGTATCTGTCTCCCTCTCTCCCTTAAAAGTGATTAATAAAAACCCAAAATTGTCTATGGAAGTCTCTTTGAGATTACCTTGAAAACTACAGAGACTCCAGATTAGACTTAGCACCTCAGAAGCCATTAAGTTTTACATTCAGGTAGCTGTTTAGGATCTCTTTATAATGCTCAAGCTGGCTTTGAACTTCTGGATTTGAGTCATCTTTCCATCTCTGCCATCTTTCCATCGGGGTAGCTGTGAATGGAGGGGTACCTTTCTCTTCTCCCCTGCTTTCCTGTTTCACCTCTCTCCCTCTTACTTACCTCTTGGCAATACAGCCTGATCTTCCTATCAAGTTCTTCAAGGCTTTCAGAAGGTAGAGTGAATAGCAAACTCAGCGATGAGCTATTCCAGCTTTCTCACTGTTCAAGCGAGGCAGCTGGGCTTGCAGTAATTGTGAGATGTATCTGTGGTGCTGAAAGGACTTTCTCCAAAATAAAACAGTGATTGGGGAAATAGCAGGTTTCTGAAGTTACAGAGTTTGAACAGGAGTCCTAGCCCCACCCTTTGCCCTGTGGCCTGGGGCTTAATTGCATAACTGCAGTGTCTATAATGTCATCTATAAATGGAAGCTAATAAAACATACATTAGGGTTATGTGAACTAAATGGGAGCTAAAAGAATGGTTGGCGGAGTAGCATGGACATTCAATAAACTCAATTTCCTGTCTTTAAAAGATGAGCTATAAAAATAAGTTAAATATCTAGGAGCTTTCCTTCAATTTATTTCAGGACACATGTAAATGAGGCAGCATTTCTGTTCTGAATTGATTTCTGCATTTTTTTTTCACTTGTAAAAACCCTGTATATCTCCAGGAAATCTCCAAAAAGAGAATTTCCAGTAATAAGAGAATCCAGGATTCTCAGGCTTCCCTTTGAGTATCTGGAAAGTATCGTGGGAGGGCAGAGACCTCTTTGACATGGGCCCTCAGAAGGGAGTTGAGGATCCCTAGGATATGTGTGCCTTGTGTTTGGTAAGAGTTGCATTGTAATTGATGAGATGCAGATAGAGTGCCTGGCCTGGAATTTGAGAAACTCTCTGCCATAGTAAAATGCTGAGAATATGAGCCACAGCCTGATCTGGGACCTGAGAAAGAAGAAAGAGGAGATCCTACCATGATATAAACATTACTGCAATCACAATAATATGCATGTACATGTGTGTACGCACATACATCTCTAAGCACAAGCAAAGAGATAGTGTCTAAAACAGCAAATGACTTGGACTTCAAGGGAACAAACCATTCCAATAGGGTCCCCTCCCCAGAGTTATGATAGATGAAGGAGAAATTCAGGAGGTGTAACAATATGTCTCATCCTGATAAAGATTTGATATGGCTCGGAAATTTTTATTTGCGAAATTAGCTATGGGAATCACAAAGAGACACTGCTGGTAGACTAGGGGATATTCTGCAGAGAGTGAAGATAAGGTCTGTTCTAAGGATCAAAATGGGGTGGGAGAGGAGTGAATTAGTCTCTGTGTTCATGAAAACTTGTACCTCGTACTAAATCAGGGTAGTACAGGAACATTCATTAGCCAACGTCAGACACAAAAATGGCACAAAGAAGATAGGAGAGCCAACCAAGCAAAGCTACAGCTTTACATCTATTTTGACTTCCCTTTTTGCACAGTGACTTGAGTGACAATTTAATAGCAAACCAGGGCTTCACAGATTTGGAGAAAAAATATGGAAAATAGTGTTTGCTGGGGCACAATCATATGCCAAGTTCTACGCTTGATAGTCACTGTAAGTTAGGCACACAGAGGAAGCTAAGAGATGTAAGAGTCTTGGAACAGGAAAAAAACACACACAATCCACTCATTGGCATTTCTGGAATTTGATTCTAAACTAGCACAAAACTCTCACCTGGCCGACCGAACAGAGATGAACCCGTACACACACTGTCCATGCAAAAATAACTTCATTCAGCCTAGGAGATGAGTGCTGGAGAGATGAAGCAAGGTTTAAATGAGCCATGTCAAGTAGCTCCACGGAGGGCTAGGGAAGGTGCTTATGAAACACATCCCATGGCATTTTGGGAGTCATGTCAGGGGGCTCTACTTGACGACTGATGACATTGTGCTGGGCCGGAGGCCTGCAGGACTCTGCAAAGCATCCAAGTAAAGGCAGGCTTGCTTGCAGTGGTGCCTATAACGTAATTGAATTATACCCAGCTCCGTCTAGCTTCCAAATGAGTGAGACTCAGACTATGACTTATCTATTTAGCTTTGAGCAATTCCTGGGGGATTACCCCTGATCTATTTTTCTATACGTTAGGCTGATTACTCCCCAGATGTGTTCCCCAAATATTTGCTGTTTGAGTCTTCCTGGGTTATTTCTGTTCCACCAGCCTGCCTTCAGGTCCCATTTCTCTTTAGGCACATGTTCTTCGTCCATCATATCTAATGGAGACCTCCTATTCCATTAATCTTCCTTAGTCCTCCTTTCTGCTCTTTTTCTCCTCGTGGTCCTTACCTATAACCCTCAGCCTGGTAACAAAAACTCCACTTCTTTCTCTTCACCCCAGGAACATGCTGTAGCCATTTCTACTTGACCAATAGTTTTTAATTGGGGAGCAAAGTTTGCACAACAAAAGTTGGTATACATGAGAGGGAGAGGGGGAGAGAGAGAGAGAGAGAGAGAGAGAGAGAGAGAGAGAGAGAGAGAGAGAGAGAGAGAGAGAGAGAGAGAGAGAACCAGATTTTGATGCTATCAAGTTATATATCAGAGAAGTCACTTCCCACCCTGAGTTATCCTCTCTACAGGGGTGAGGAGCCAGACTGACTTGAGATTCACAAGCTCAATTTCCTTCGGCATCCAGATGAATAAGGGCTGCTCGGCCACCTCTTCTCATCACCTTCTCTGGGGCTGTCATTCATGCCGTTCTGAGCACAGAAGAAACCTTTGCCAACAAAATGAAGAAAAATCCTTCCTGCCCTAGTTCTTGAGCCAAGACAGTCATAAAACATTGGCCTGTGGTCTATTTTAGTGACTCACATTGCATAAGGAGTTTCTACAGGTGGTCATGTGAGGACAGGACCTGTCTTCCATTGAAGGCATTGAAACCCGCTCCAAGGAAACACTCCGCTGGGTACCATTATCACTCCTTCTGCTACTGGATTCTTGAGGAGTGGGGAAGAGAAAATGAGGGAGATGATTAATGGGGAAAGTAATGTCCATAATTCAAGAAGCAACCACAGGACCCAATTTCAGTGTATTCTGAAGAACCCTGGCTCATCATCTTGGAGAATCAGAGCTGGCTAGCCACTTCAGAATCTTTCCATGAATGATGTCCCATGGAAACAGAATATGGGCCTCAACAAATACATTAAAAATTTCAAAAGTAATGGCGAAGATAGACACATTTTACTTAACCCAATACATTAAAGGTGTAATTTCAAGTATAATCAATATAAATACATAACATATTTTAGCTTTTTTTGTCCCTAAGACTCTGGAATCTGATACATATTTTACACATACAGCATGTCTTCGTTTGTGTCAGCCACATCTCAGGTGAGAGACACTCTTCCATAGCTCTCGGCTATAATGTTAGTGGTATTCTAGACTGAACAAGTGAGAGAAAGAGAGGTGACTGGGAGACAAGGAAAAGAAAGCATCCATGATTTGGAACACAGGTGTGTTGGAGAAGTATCAAGAGGCATTTCACCCAGAACAATAATGGGTTCTACGCTACTCTTTTATTTCAAAGTTTATTTTTAATCTTACAAATAGTAAAATTTGACAAACGCAGTGTTGTGTGGAAGATGTGAGATTAAAGATAAAGAATATGAGAGACTCAGAACAGCCTTCTAAGAGTAAAATACTGCCTCCTGCTGCTCCCTCACATCCCTCCGCAGCCCCTAACCCCTGCAGGACTAGTCTGTTCTGCAGGGTACAGCTGCTGTCCCAGAATGTCACAGCATACGTTCGGCAGCATCCATCTATGATTCATCTGTATCATTGTGTCCTAATTTGCTTGGCATTGTTGAGTTGTCTTCCATTCTATAGTTGGACCAGTTTGTCTAAAGATGACTGAGCTTTCCAGGTTTTTTTTTTTTCCCGAGTTTTCCAGTTTTTGAAAAACAAAGTCCTTTAACCAATATGTTCACTTACATTCTTTTGTTATTGTTCTTAGGCATTTGGGCATAATGCATGGTAATGAAAACATCTCTTCTCTACTAATTTTATTAAGTAAACCTGGATCATGGCTTGTTCTCTGTTCTCTTCCATTTGCATAGGAACCAGCACTATTTACAGAGAAGACTCCTACCCTCATTCCTCCTTAAGTTACCACAGATGGGTATATGGGTGGTATCTTTCTGTCGGTCTGTTGCCGTGTGTATGTGGGTGTGTGTATTCACGTATGCATGCACCTGTGGCATGTGTGCGCAGAGAGCAGTGAACAATCTCAGCGGTCACTCTTCAGGCACTATCCACCACTAGGGATAGACAACGGAACAGAGTTTCTCCCTTACCTGGAACTCACCAGCTAGGTTAGGCTGGCTGGAAAGTGAGCCCCAGAGATCCACGTGTGTCTGTCTTCAAGGCTATGAGAATACAAGTGTGTTCTGCCATTCCTAACACTTTTAAAATGGATTTTTTTTGGGGGGGAGGGTGTCAAACTTCGGTCCCCATTCTACATGGCCAGCATTTTACTGACTGAGCCATCCTGTCCACCCTTGGCCCCTGATTTTGGCATCCTTGCTCTGTTCTATTGATCTGTGTCCATCTTAACAGCAACTTGCTGCCTATATTGTTACAACTGCTCAGGAAGATTTGAAATCAAGTAGATTTTGTCCGGCTAGTTCATTCTTTTTCTAAATTCTTTTGGGTATCTTATCCTTTTTCTATTGTATATAAATGTTACAAATGGCTTCATTAATGTCAATAGATGATCCCTTTGGGTTTTTATAGAGATTTCTTTGACCCTCTAGATTGAATTTGGAAAGAATTGCCATTTTAACAAGTTAGTCAATTCATGAACATAGAAATATCTCTGGTTTTGTTGTATTTTTAAAGTCAGTATTTTTGTTTTTAAATTAGGATACTAATTCTGTACGTGATACTTGTACTTGATACTTGCACATAGTACTGTTTTTAAACATCAATTCTAACTTACATAGAAGGATACAACTAATGTTTTTATATTTACCATGTATCTTACATCCTTGCAGAGCTGACTTAATTCTATGGTCTCTTGTGTATCCTTGGAGATTCTGGGTTATAAACAGACAGTTCTGTTAGCCATGACTGGAGATCATTAGCATGTCTTTGGCAATCTGTGTACTCTTCATTTCTTTCTGTTGCTCATTTCAGTCACTAGGACTTTCAGTATGATCCTGGGTATGCATGAGAAGAAGGGCACTGCCTGCTGCCTGTGTTTTAGGAAGAGGAGGCAGCCGAGGTCACTAGTGTTGCCAGCTGTAGTCTCCTTCAAGTTGCCTTTTGTATTTGAAGAACTCAAGTTTATAATTGAGAATAGATGTTAAATTTTATTTTAAACAGTGTCAGTATTAATTCTGATAATCAATTATTATTTTTCTTTTAGGGACTCTATTAGATTTTAGAAATTTAAAAGAAAAATTGTTCTATGCCAGACACCTAGTTTTGTATAAATCTAAGTTTTTGTCTTATGCCCTATCTCTCGGCCTAAGCCCTTTAGTGACTTTTTATATAGGGTACATATACTGGCAATAAGTAATATGTTTTTTTCTTCTTATTAAAATCATTTATTTTTCCTTCATTCTTTAAAGATATTTCTCCATGGATAGCATTTGGGCTACCATTTTCTTGTTCTTTGAATTATTATTATTCTAATAAACATTTGTTTTATAGTTTCCAAAATAAACCTGGTGTGATTCATATCTTTGTCAGTATGTAATATTATTTTCTCCAAGACACTTTTAGATCTTTCCCTCATTTTGGATTTTAGCATTTTAGATGTGATGTGGTTAAATAGAGGAGTATATTTACATTTTTGGCTTTTTTGAACTTTAAAATGTATCAGTGATAAAGATATAGATGTAGGTGATAGATATAGATGATATAGAAGATATGGGTATAGAGATAGAGAAATAAACATAATATAGAGATAAGAAGACAGATATAGATAGATGGATTGATAGAGATTATATAGAGATAGAGATAGGTAGGTAGATAGAGATATGATAAAGAGATAGGTAAATAGATATAGATATAAATATGTAGATATAGATGAAATATAGAGAGATAGACATAGAGGCAGAGACAGAGACAGAGATGGTCTTAACTATGTAGCCTGCATCTCACTATGAAACCCTGGTTGATCTCTAACTGGAGGGCCTATGATCCAACTCCCATTCACTGTTTTTCTCTCAGCTGCCACGGGTTTTCACAGCACCTAAGAGGAATAGTTCTTGCTGCCCTTATTTGATAAGCTTAAGACTTTTGTTCTTGGGCAAGGTAGTCAGTAGGCATCAAGCTGATGGAAAGCCCCACTTTCCGACAGCCCTGCCATTCAGCTCCTGAAAACAGACTCTTTGGTGGATGCTTTCTCAGAACCCAACATTATTTCTGTATGTGAGAACACATGGTGAGGTTAATGGGAAGGAATGTACAAATGTGTGAAATTTGAGAGGTTCTATATTTCAATATTATATACATTATAACCTATACTCAGGGTTCTTTTTTCTTTTCTTACCATTTTGTTAATGATTTTAGGTAAATTCTTTTTTAAAGCATTTATTTATTCTGTATATGTATGCACATGAGTATGCACATGTCCACACACATGAGTATATGTATGTGTACTGTGTGTGTGAAGTATCTAAGGAAAACAGAAGATAGCATCAGATCTCCTGGAACTAGGGTTATAGGCAGCTGTGAGTGCTCAGTATGGGTTCCTGGAACCAAACTTGGATTCTCAGCAAGAGATTAAGAGCACTTGCAAGCACTGAGGCATCTCTCCAGCCTCTAGGTAAGACCCTTTCTGGTTCAGCTTCATCTGTCTAGGCGAGAAATTGTTTGGAATTCCAATATTTTTGCAAGCAAACTATGCCATCTCTAATAGATCTCTAATAGGGCAAATAACAGCTATGGTCTTACTTTTTGGTGTCTGAGTCTGTTTGCATGTGCACGTGTGTGTGTGTGTGTGTGTGTGTGTGTGTGTGTGTGTGTGTGTGTGTTGTATGTTGTCACTGTCATTGCTTGCTGCTGTTCTTATGAAGCT
>JADRCD010206733.1:0-43212 GCA_019843815.1 Montemys delectorum
GAGACACACACAGAGACAGAGAGAGAAAAACAGAGACAAAAGAGTCAGAGAGACAGAGAGGGAGAGAGACAGAGACAGACAGAGAGAGAAAGACAGAGAGACAGAGACAGAGACACACACAGAGACAGAGAGAGAAAAACAGAGACAAAAGAGTCAAAGAGACAGAGAGAGAGAGAGAAAGAGAGAGAGAGAGAGAGAGAGACAGTGCTGCATGCTTTAAAACTTCAAAGCCCATCCCCAGTGACACACCTTCTCTAACAAGTCCACACATCCTTCTGAAACATTTCCACAGACTGGGACCAAATATTCAAACATATTCTTCTGAAGGGCTATTATCATTCAAATCACCATGACAAGAAAATTGCAAAAACCAACAAACTTTCTTGAAGTGTTTTTAGGTGGCATTAGAGATGTCAGTGTGCTTTGATTTCTTGACTACTCCTTTCTTTTACAGATAAATATGTCATTGCTCAACCAATATTTGTTTTTGAGAAAGGAAAACACAATTTTAAGGTAAGATCAAGATATTTTGGTTCTGATTAATATTTTAAGAAGGTATTTATACTAAGATATGGTAGCTGCATGAGTTTGTCCAACTCTCCACAGAACGTTCATGTAGTTGGGATGTAGGGACAGCAGTTTGGTTGAAATATCTAGGTTGTGAGTAAAGGCTTTATCTAAAGTAATATGCTTATTTGGAGTGATTTTTAAAAGGGGGGGCAGAAAAAGATTAGGACGATTAAGACCTCCTTTGTTGCTTACTGCCAAAAGAGCCTAACATTAGGTATAAAAAGCTGTAACATGCAATTTCAACACTACTTTGAAGGGCTTAAAGAATCTATGTGATGTAGAAGCATCACTCTGTAACCATGAGAGCTGAAGGATCAGCTGTACTCACCTTGTGATGGTTTTCAGAACTTATTCTTACATGCAATCAACAAACGCTTCACATGATAAACTCAAGGAAGCTCAACTCCAGTCCAGATCAAGCACTGCAGAATCCTGAGAAAGGTGCCTCAAAAACATTCTGCATTTAAAACAAGTGTTTAGAAATGATTCTATAAACAATGTAACCACTGGGCAAGACTTCTCTGTTGATGCGTTCTTGCTGAAACTATGGTGTGTTGCTTTGTCCTTGTGAGCTGAAGAGCTCTGGCTCTGGAAAACTCTCTTAATACAAAAGCAGGGTGGAAAATTGATGCAAAACAGAAAATACTCAGCTTTCACAGGGAGTTTTGTCTTTTCAGAGACCTGCAGAAGCCAGCCTGGAGGAAACAGCAGAGCCTGGTAATGAATTACACTCTGGTTTGCACAACACTAACCCCAACCTTTATAAAAAAAAAAAAAAAAAAAGCAAGCAAGTACAAGCATTTGGACTTGTGGCACAGACTCCATGAAACTTAATGAGTTTTTTGTTTGTTTGTTTGCTTATTTTTGAAAGATGTCAGGCAGATACCCAAGAATAGTGATGTGAGTGCATAGCCCCTGTGATTTTCTGCAGAACTTCAGAGTGTGAATACTCTCCTGCAGAAGGCTCAGACCTGTTCCATGCTAATATGAGACGCCTGTAGGCTTATCATTACCTTAACATCCCTAATATTTAATTCTGGGCTTCAAGAGTCAGCACGTTGTAAAACACTGACCCAAGCACATAAGGGTTGGTTATCCTCCCGTACTGTGTGTTGTTTTAAACAATGTTAAACAATTTCTTTCAGAATTCACTGGGTTCTTGAGAAAGCGTGTGAGGTCTTCATCTGTCACGCTTCACACTACAGGCTCTCAGTCTCTAGGAGGTAGGTATCGTTGGGACTATTGTGCTGAATGTGAAAAAAAAATTTTTTTTTTTAAAAAAAAACCACATCTTTCTAATTGACTTTTAAAAGTAAGCACCTACAAAATAAAAACATGCTGGCACTTTCCCAAGAACTTTATTACCTATAGTTTTCTGAGCCAGTTGAGAACACAGTTTCCCATCTGCCCCTCAACATACCCCAGTGCTACTCTGCCCAATGTGTTAAACAGCCTTTGGGTTTTGCAAAGCAGCAATTTATGTACATATAGCCCTACCCGCTATGAGTTCACAGGTGGCGTTTTGTGCCTAACAGAATGTCTAATACACGGTCGGCATTCAAAGAATATTTACTGAGTTGAATGAAAATGAGGTCAATTTATGATCACCAGAGTCAGTCTCTGTTTTGATTGATAAAAATACAAAAAAAAATTGTTTAAATTGGGGATCTGAATTTTTCTCTAAACAACAGAATCCCAGTCAAACTAGAGAAAAGACCCACTTCCTTAATGACCTGCATTTGCAATCTGCTTTTAGTGGCCACTTTGTCTCAGACACGCCTGAGGTCCTCGTCATTCACGGATGTCCCAGCCTTCCCTCCATGCAGGCCAGGTGAGGACAGACTCCTAAAACCTCAATCCTGACACTCTGATGCCTCAAAAACTGTTCTTATCACTGATAAGCTTTCTTTCTTAGACATCATAAGACTCTAATTGAGCAACAAAATGAGAGACGAGCCACAGTTAAGCATGCAAGAGGGCTATCTTACAATTTTCACAATTCTAGACAGTGTAGTTTATTTTGGGCCAAAAGTTTAAACTCGGCATATTTTAGGACTTAAAGAATTCTGTTATGCACTGTTTGCTGAGTCAGCTGGGAATTTAGTTTGCCTTCTTTCTGTATCATAGGTCTTCAGGAATTCTCTTTATAATAAATAGATCTTACAGACTTTGTACCATAAGCATTACTATGTGGAGGGCAAATCTACAAAATAAAAATTATTTTCTTTGCTTTATTTTGCATTGTCTACAAATATAGCTTATATAGCATTCAAAATATAATCATGCTTTTGATTCATGTTCTAAGGCTTAGAATATGAGTGTTAGAGTTTAATTAATGAAAATTTCATTTTTCTTTACTTGAAATTCATAAGGCTTTGCCATTTAAACAATTTTATCTTGCTGAAATATTTAGCACAATGAAATGATTGTCACTATTTCCACATTAAACAGTGACTTACATTCTTGAGTATTTTTATTTGTACTGAAAAATAACTGCATTTTCTAGTATTTATCACTATGAAATCTATTTGTTATCTATCACTTGTCTGTCATCTATCTATCATCTATCCATGTATCTATCAATCATCTATCTATATCTATTTATCCACCTAACAACCATTTATCTATCTATCATCTGTCTATTCACTTGTCTGTCAATCATCTATCTATATCTATCTGTCTACAATCATCTATCTACCATCTATCATCTATCTTCTTTCTTTTGGATTGATTATTCTCTACCTAAGAACTGAAGTTTTCTAACCAATGAGTCCATATTAATAACAATGATTACAATCATAACTGTACAACAGTGTATCAGACACTTTCCAGTCACAGAAGAGACACCTCTTAGTTCAATTGACTTTCAGATGCCGCATGGCAGGTTGCATAAGAGAAATGGAGAAATTAAATTATTAATGACATCAATAATCAATCAGGAAAATGTTCCCCATAGACTTGCCTAAAGGCCTATTTTACGTAGGTATTTTTTTAATTGATATTCCGTCTTCCAAGATGGTTCTAGCTTGTGTCCAGTTGATAAACAACAAACAAACTAATTAACTAACAAATTAATCGGCATAGTTGCCATCTTTAATTCTCTCCCGAGTATCATTTTTAAAAGACATGAAAGATTTGTTAATAGTCTTGTAGCATTCTATGAGAGGTATACGCACACACACAGGATTCATTATCACTTCAGGCTTTGCAGCGATTGCGAATTTCTTACAACATACTATTTAATTATAATAAATAAGATTACCTCTTCTATCAAAGGTCTAATTTTAGATTTTTTGAGAATTGAGCAGAAGTAGGTAGCAAATCCCACCTGGCAATTCCTTTTACTAAGACCAGACCTCCAATTAGCACTACTTTCTGGCGGCATTAGTGCCAATAGCGACATCTACTGGTGATCCCTGAGCTGGCCTTTTCTCCAAAGTGTAACCATTGACACAGACTTCAAAGTTATTTTAATGTTTTTTTTCCTTATAGTGAGGAGAAACAATGTTTTTATGACATCACGTCTACTACAAAGGAATGATGACATGAACAACGTAGAGCAAGGTATAAATCTTCCATTTCAAGAATTCCCGAAATTCTACATCTCACTCACTATTTATTATTTACTCATTTATCCATCCACCCATTCATCCATCCATCCACTTACTTAGTTGAGGCACAAGGGGAACTGTATGAAAACTTAGAAGAACAACAGATCTAGCCAGCTATATAACCCCCACCCACCCACCCACCCACCCCAGCTGTCTGCAGAAGAGAAGGGGACAAAGCCATGCCATTGAGGCTGGCATGAAGGTCAGACACCTGGTGGATGAGCAGCCATGTGGAGCGGGGATGCTTTAGTGAAAGAGTAAGGAAGCTCGGAACATTGTTGGAAACCCAGAGTTTCAAGGGAGGCATATTTAGAGAAGAGAGAAAAATAAAAAACTTTAAGGTTTTCTAAATAATTTAGAAAAGTAGGCAGAATTATTTCCCCATATGACTGCAGTCTATAGCTTTTGCTTACCATGCATATTTTGATGTCTCTTTCTCCCCACCTGTGTGTGTGTGTGTGTGTGTGTGTGTGTGTGTGTGTGTGTGTGGTGTGGTGGGTGTATGTAGACAGGACAGAGTGACAGAACATGAAGGATAAAAATATTTGGTTAGATAAGCCACATACTCAAAAGAAACACTTGGCCAAAGCTAGGCAAAAAAGTGAGCAGAGGGCAATTCACGGACCGCGCTGACTTTGATTAGTCTCTGAAAATTCACTTGTGATTTTTTTTTTTTTGAAGCATCATTTAAAAATAGGGACAAAGGAGCATTTTACTAATAAATTATTGATCTTTTCATTCTCTCTCTCAAGGTCCCCCCGTGAGACCTTCGGAACTTGTTTTAAGACCCGCTGTTCTGCAGCCATCTCAAACTCAGAGCTGTCAGAAAGTAGACACAACATTTGTACCCAGTGCATCGAAATCCTGCAAAGCTAAGGAAAATGCCGAGCACGAGGTAAGAAAAATCCCCAGTGACAGAAGCGACACTGAAACGTTCTTGGTAATCTTATGAAATGAGAGAGTGCACCCCCGACCAGATTTTTGTGGTTGCTGTCACTCCCAAGTGGAAAAGCTGTGCAGCAGGCAGTGGGAACTTGTGAGCATAGTAGGACTGCCAGAATGATGACAGTGTAAAACTCTGGGAAGCAATGAAATGGCAGAGGCAGAACCTGAAATGGGGAGGGGAGTTCTGCATCTGCAGTTGTCCACCATCACAGTGACACTTTGCCAGCTTAGTTCACACCAGACACCGCAGCAAAGATTCCATACACAGAGTAACGGTGGGTGTGGCAGGGGAGCTTCGGAACACCGAAAGGTCTGAATCCCTGACAGCAAGCTTTCCTAAGGTGAGAGCCTTTGTGTGGGGCATGCAAATGTGGGGCTCCAGAATGTTCTGTGGCTGCAGCTCTTGCTGTGGTTCTCAGGAGGAATGGGACCAGTTTAGGTGGTTGGAATTAGAGTTATTCCATCAGCCATTTGTCTTCAAGTGCTTGAAGTTGTTCAACTGGTTTGGTTTTCCCTGAACACAATGGCAGTAACACAGGGAAGTGAAGTATATCAGCCATTTTGATTAAGGAAGAAATCAGACTGAAAATAGTCTTGCCCAGAAACTACCTACACTTATCCAAACTAGGCACCCAATACTATACTTGTCAGTGAAAACAAGAGATTTGAATGTGGTCAGCAGTTTCCAAAATTGTTAGGCTTCCAAACCCTCTTCTTTGTAAGATATGATTTTGTGAGGCCCATTGTGATGTTTAATAATAATTTAATCAATTAAGCACAGCAGATGACAAGTGGTTTATAAGGTAAAATACAGTCTTAATTTTAGATTAGTATATTACTAAAAGATATCATCAACTATAATTTTATCTATTTAGGAATGCTGGAGAGAAAGGTGTTAAATTAGTGTTAAATTTTGTAAGGAAAATTTTGAAATATTACACACCATTTTGGAATGATGTATGGTGTAAGTATAGACCAAGTTTTTGTTATGCTATTACATCTAAATATAGTGATATTTGTTTCTTGTTATGACTTTTATAAACTTCATCAGTGTGTGTGCATGCATGCATGTGCATTTGCAGGCCAGAGAACTACCTTGAGTGTCATCCGCCAGGAGCCCTCTACCTTGCTTTTTGAGATAGGGTCTCTCATTGGCCCAGAGTTTGACAATTAGCCTATCTGGCCAGCAGCCCCAGATATCTGCCAGCTGTGGGATTATAAACGTTTGCTACTGCACCTGGCTTTCTGGGCATTGAACTCAGAATCTCAAGACTGTAAATTTATTATTTATTCCTTTTTTTCTGCCTAAATTATAAAACAGAAATGCTCCAACGCTGGTTTGCAAATATTTCTTCATAAATTAAAGGTCTAATGAATAGGGATTATCCCCAGTTACTGAGAGGCCCAACTGGATATGCTTATTACTAAGTTTTCTGTTTTATGATGGGCTTTGGAATGCCAGAGACACATAATCTATGAACTCCTATGGCTCTAGCTTGACTAAATGGATGTAATTTGTAGATACTGTGAAATTTATAGAATTTTATAGACTCATTAACTTATATTCTTTATTGACATCTATCAAAACTTGATAAATCAGTGTCCACATTGTTACTTTTTAGTAAAAGTATTTGTTGTCACTCATAATTAAAGAGCTACAAACCAAAATAGGGCACCATTTAAATATAAAGGTTTAATGAAAATATAAACTTTTCATGCTAGCTGGTCTTGTGTGTCAACCTGACAGAAACTGGAGTCAGGAGAGAGGAAGAAACCTGAGTTGAGGAAATGCCTCCATGAGATCCAGCTGTAACACATTTTCTCAATTAGTTATCAAGCAAGGAGGGCCCAGCTCATGGTGGGTGGCCCCATCGCTGGGCTGATGATCCTGGGATCATCTATAAGAAGGCATGCTGAGCAAGCCATGGGAAGCAAGACAGTAAGCAGCACCCCTCCATGGCCTTTGTACCACTCCTGCCTCCATGATCCTGTTCCGTTTAATTCCTGTCCTGACTTCCTCCAATGAAGAACTGTGATCTGGAAAGATAAGCCATATAAACTGTAGTAAAATATATTAATAAATCCCAGAGTGGGGTTGTTACCCACCTCAATGGTTTATGTTTCCTAATAAAAGACACACACACAGCCTTTATGTTTTAATAAGTCTTAAGCAGCGCTGTAAATAGCTGGGCAACTGCCTAACTTCCATGTAGAATCTGCCTCCTGACAATAACTCTGAGTTACTATTTACTAACTTCAATGTTCCATTTTGGCTGCTCTGATCCAATTGAGTAGCCCTCTGGGACACATTCTCTTGGCCCCTTTACACAGGAGCTCTCCTTCTCTGGCCAATACACTCTCCTAATGCATGATGTCTCTCCTCTCCTCCTTCTTCTATGTCCTAAGCCCAGAAAATCTAAAACCCCCGCCTATGTCTCTCCTCCCCAGCTATTGGCTGCTGACATCTTTTTTGTTTGTTTGTTTTGTTTTGTTTTGTTTTTTGTTTTTCGAGACAGGGTTTCTCTGTGTAGCTCTGGCTGTCCTGGAACTCACTCTGTAGACCTGGCTGGCCTTGAACTCAGAAATCCACCTGCCTCTGCCTCCCAAGTGTTGGGATTAAAGGCGTGTGCCACCACTGCCTGGCCGGCTGCTGACATCTTTATTTACCAGTCAAAATTAACTGAGGACTGGTTCCCAAAAGCTACACCTAGATCTCTGTATACAAACAGTTTGGGGGGACCCAATTAATATTAGAATACAAGACGCTATTCCCTAATTTGAATTTCAGTCTGGGTGTATTGTCACAGCAATAGAAACTGTAACTAAGACACTTTGGTAACACTGTTTCTTATAGCCTTTAAAACGTTTCCATTTGGTATTAGAAAATCAATTGGCATGTTCTTCCCTGAGAAAGGCTACTTCTGCTGTCAGCAGGCCTTAGTTGCCTGTCGTTCTTTGTGTAGGGTTGAGGCCTTATGGAGTGTCCCCTCACTTCCTCTGTCCCAGTCCACTTTAGTATAATTATTACTGTCATATGTATTCAGCTCATGTTTAGACAGTCCTGTTGGTGAGACTTTATGGAATGCTCAGTCCTAAAAACATACACATGTAAGCAACATTACACAGACTAAGCATGTTGTATTTATGTATTTAGGAATTTACATGTATACACACATACATGTGTGTATGTAACAACAGTTTAAAAAAGAAGCTATAATTTGAAAGAGCAAGGAGAAGCATATGAGGAGATTTGAAGTGAGGAAAGGAAATGGGGAAATGATGTAATTATATTATGATCTCAAAAAGTTAAAGAAATATTTACAAAGTTGAGGAATTGACTCAGTGGTAGAGCACTCAGTGGTAGAGCACTTCCCCAGCAAGCACAAGGCCCTGAGTCTGATCATTAGCTCCTAAAAGGAAATTCCTGTCATTTAACATGCTCATTATAATCTCTCCATGCAAATATAGAATCTTATTTTGTCCTTCATCCCTCCTCTCCTGCTGGTCCTATTCCTTCTCTCAAATAATGCTCTCTAAATGGTGCTCTCTCTGCTTTCATATCACATATTTTTAAAAACTAATATTCTGCAATGTCAATTTATTGTGTATAAATCAAGACAAATATACCTAAATCTATTTTACACAACAGAGAGTGAAAAGTATCATTTAGAGTGAAGGATAATTTAGTTTAGTAACAAGGTTATCAGCATACACCCTAACCTTAGATAACCAGAGCACATGCTCTCTTGTAGATTTTTGTCAGTTTTCAAGTTCCCATTATTAGAGAGAAACATTAATACTTTTATTGATTAGTATAAAAATTCAAGTGGAAACAGAACCTGCCTGACTTTGGAAACAGAAACTCACCCCCAGAACATATTTGCAAATCCCTACCAGGAAAAGAGAGGCATCCAAAACACAGTAAATACTGGACCAGATGAGTATTTTACAGTTAGACTTATTCCAGCTCTGCAGTCCCTCTTCCCCACATTTATGGTATTAATATAGGCCATGCACCTTATATAGATGCTCAAAACCAGTTTCAGTTGGCTCAGTTACCCACGGAAAACGTCAGGATAAAGAGATGGGCAAAGTTTCCTCTTACACTGTGGGTTGTGGTAGTGGAGCTCTTAGGATATTTCCAGAGATTAAATAGTCCTGAAAAGTACTTCTATTGATCCAGAAATAATAATTAAGCCCAAGTGGATAAAATCGGTCCATGTGCTTTGTGAGTATTGGAAGAACACAATCTCTGGAATCAGAAGGACTTGTACCTAGTGTCACCTCCATTCGGTTATATGACTTGGGTGAGTTCTCTAAGTTCTGTCCATTGGCTTCCATGTAAATTGTGGGCAGTGGAAGTATGGAGTGCACAGAGCTGTGAGGAGCAAGTGAGATGAGGCACAGGAAGGGCTGGGGTGTATCTGGACACAGGGAACAATGAACACATGTGGCTGTAGACAGAACAAGTCTAATGAACTTTCAGATGGATTTCTTCTTTCTTTTTTTCTTTTTCCTTTTTCCAGATTTCTGAATTGAACTCTAGTTTACTAAGTGAAAATTTACGAAATGCCAGAAGTTCAGTCCAGCTGTCTACTGATCCATGCATCTCAGAAGCACCATCAGGGTAAATAATCAATACAGTTCATGTGTTCCTTCTCCGAAGTGTTTGCAACTAGAAGGGTTTCAGATTTTTTTTTTTTTTAGATTTTTGTGTCATTTGAATGCACATATGGTAATTAATATCTTAGGGATGATACAAACTCTAAATATAAAATCCATGTACACAGATTTACATACACCTCAGGTGTGTAATCTGAATGTACAATTTTTTAATGATTTTTGACTCTGACCTATTATTTAAGGTTAGGAATTTTTACTTATGGTATTATGTCATTGTTCATATGTTTCAAATTTGAAAGAATTTTGTACTGCAGATTCTTTAAATAGGGATGTTCAATCTCATGAGAAAACCAAAATATTTCCTTTACCTTTTTGTTTTCTTTGACCATTTCAGCTCTCCATACACTGTAATTTTCTGATATTTGTATGAATAAATTAACAACATTCTTCTTGAAAGCATGTGTTAAGTATTAGTCAGGGTTCTCTAGAGTCACAGAACTTATGGGATGTCTCTACATATTAAGGGAATTTACTGTAATGACTTACAGTCTGCAGTCCAACTAACCCAGCAATGGGCAGCTGTGAATAGGAAGTCCAGGAATCTAGTAGTTGCTCAGTCCCATGAGGCTAGGTGTTTCACCTGGACTTCTGTATAAGCTGAAATCCTGAAGAAGTAGTTCCGACAGATGTGCTGGCAAGTAAGTGCAAGCAGGCGAAGAAGAGTGAGTCTCTCTTCTTCCAATGTCTTTATGTATGCAAAGAAAATGTGGCCCAAATTAAAGGTGTGTACCACCATGCCACCCCTGGATCTGGAACTTGCTTTGTCCCAGGCTGACCTGGAACTCAGAGATCTGCTTGCCTGAGTCTCCTTGGATCAAAGCTTTTCATGGCCACTCTGCCTCAAGATCTTCACGTCAGGATCTAGGTCAATAGCCTGTGATCTTCCAGCCTCAAATCTGGATCACAGGTGTTCCCTCCATTTCTGGATTATAGTTCGTTCCAGATGTTGACAAGTTGACAACCAGGGATAGCCATCACATTTTATAAGAACATTAGCTTAGAACGCTCTTCAGAATACCTCAGCTGCTTCACTATCATCAATAATATTGTATTGCCTTCATTACCTCATGGACTTAGGTTGGAATATTTCAAACAGATAAGACCAAACTTCTGGTACAAGTTATCTTGCTATTAATCTTCCTTCCTTTTTCCCTCAATGTCCTTTCCCCCTCTTTCTAATCAGCTGTGGTGCTAGCTATGATTAATTGGCATTAATTGTGCAGATAAGAGGAAAGCAGAGTGCATATGTTGACTGAGAAGCTCATGTTAGTTAGTATTACTGGTGATGATGGAAAGTTTTCCCAAACAGGACACAAACTGACTGTGGACAAATGCTGGCTCACATGAGTACGCTGAATCCAGGTAGAGAACTATGAGGTCACAGGGATGAGGTCATAGGGATGTGCTGAGAACCTTTCATGCATCTGCCTACAAAGACAAGGCTACATGTTTGGTTTTTCCATCATGCAGAACAATTTTAATATAAAAATAAATTTTCTTGGTGGAGAAGAATTAAGACAATGCACACTCAAGAATAACTGATAAGACCCTGAAGAGCTTGGAGTGCTAGAAGCATCATTGGCCACTTGGGATAAAGAATAATGATAGAGATGTCTGGGATACAACCAGATAAGGGCTGGGCAGTCCTCCAGCTGAATATGTAGTCCACACAGTGAATGAGATCATCCATACAGGTCAACTCCAATCTTGTAACAGTCAGGAACAATATTCTGAATATTACCCTTGGGAGGCCTTAGCTCATGTTCCTCTTTCACTTCTCATTCATCTCATCTGAACAAAGCAGTGTGTTTATGTTTTATATAAAAATATTAAACCACTTAATTATTTTACGGGCCAAAGCTTAAAGTGGCTCCAGCCACATATTTAGGATACCACTTATTTCTTTTTTGCAGATGCCAATCAAATGAAGATATGTGTTCTTTTAAAAGCTGCAGTTCTGACTTCGTTTTTGGAGAAAACATGGTAGAAAGAGTTTTGGTAAGCTTTTGATAAATTACCTTAAAGGAACTGTTGTTCACATCTCCGAAGGCAAATTAATTAGTGTTCAGTTCAAGCACATTTCTTAGTGCTGGGTTAAAAGTCACAATTTCTCTATTTAACTGAAAAAGGCTCTGGGAAGCCTGTCCTAGCCTGTTTGAATAATAGATGAGAAACCCATAGAGCAGTGTTTCTTAACCTGCCTAACAATCCAACCTTTAATACAGTCTCTCATGTTGTGGTGACCCGGCAGCCATAAAATTATTTTGTTGCTGCTTAAGAACTGTAATTTTGCTCCTGTTATGAATTAAAATGTAAATATCTCATAGGCACGGTGGTTCCTGTGAAAGGGTCATTTGAAGCTCCTCCCCCAAGGGGACAGATTGCCATAGTTTCCAACGGTTCTTTGACTTGTGTTAAGCCCAAAGTACCCACGGAATTCTCAGAAACACGCAGCAGTTGGGTAAACTCAGTAATGTTTTAATATGATGTTTTCAGCCGCATTTTTTCTTTAACTTTTAAGGAATCATTTGACAGGTTTATATGTTTATACTATGAATTTTTGCCATTTTCACACCCCTCCCCAGCTGTCTTCCTCCTCCCTCTCCTGCTGGAGCTGTTCCCAAGGCTCCATCCTACAGTCATGCCTTCCCTTCCTGTGGACCACTGAATTTAGAGTCTCATGCCTGAGCATGAGAGAGACGTTACTGGAGTGAGGGCAACTTCTCACTGGTTACACTACTGAATAAATGGACCCTGTTTACAATAATGAACCAATATGTTCTTAGAAGCCACAGCTGAATGTTTCCTTTGAAAAGGATATATAACCTTTTGCATTTGAAAAGAAAAATCTGAGTGTTTTACTTGTCTAGAAAATATACTTGTCAAGTGAAAACTTCAATTCTTTCTTTCTTGTTTGTTTTGTGTTTTTCAAGGCAGGGTTTCCCTGTGTGACAGCCCCGGCTGTCCTGGTATTCACTCTGTAGACCACCCGGGTCTCAAATTCACAGAAATCTGCCTGGCTCTGCCTCCTGCATGCTGGGATTAAAGGCAATCACTACCATTGCCTGGATATTGCTATCACTCTTATTTAATCCCCCGGCCGCTGGGCCTTGCATGAAACTTTGACTTCTAAGACAGCATCACTAGAAGCAAGGAATAGCAACGTGGAAAAGCTGTAGCATGCCTCCACATGTCCATGCCTCACACACAGGGTTTTCCAGTCTTTACTCAAACTAGGGTGATGTCTGAGCTGGGCCTAGGGGGGGCTTGTCTTCCAGCTACTGTGATATGAGGCAGGTTAATGATGTGGCAGAGATTCTGATGATCAAAGAACATAGTAAGAGGTATGAAAATGTTTGGGGAGACAGCTCAGTGGGTATGAGCATTTGCTGTGGAAGTGTAAGAATCTGTGTTTGAATCTTCAGGACCCGTGTGAGAACTAGCCTAGCTAAAACAGCAAGCCTCTCTTTTAGCGAGGGAAGAAGGGATTTCATGGGAATAAGGAAGAGAGCAGTAGAGGGAGACACTGATAACTTCCTCCTCTGGCCTCTGCATGCCTACACCCCACAGATGAGCACAGCTGCACACGCACAAGTTCATATATACTACAAATGCATGAGCACACACGCATGCACACACAGAATGCTACAAAAGATGCATTGTAAATTAGTATAGGCTAATAAAAATGAAAAGAAACAATTCTCAAAGCTAGCTGATTCCAAGATTTTTAGGGTTTCCTCAGTCAGCTGGATTTTGGATCTTGCTTGTTGTAGAGATAACTAGGATTGTCCTCAATTGCAAGAGTAGCTCTGTAGCCTTAACTTAAAGTGCCCTTCTGATAGTCCCAAGAAGGCCAGTTCTAACCGGTGGTGCTGGTCCACGCCTCTCACCCTACCTAGCACCAGCAGGCTGAGGTAGAAGGATAGACAGTTTGAGGCCAGCTTGCATTAAACAGAGAGACTATCTCAGACAGACAGAAAAGAAGGAAGAGGAGGAAGAGAAGGAGGAGGAGGTGAGAAGAAGGAGGAAGAGGAGGAGGATGGGGAGAAGGAAGAGGAGGGGGGGGAGGTGATTCTAACAGTATAGGAGATATTGCTCACATCTTTGGGTTAGAACTAGAATGAACCAAGCAAGCTTCAGAAGGAGGTCTGCACAGTATTTAGGCAACTTTGTTCATTTTGTATTTTCTTTTTCCAGGTTTGAAGTCTATAAGTAGTTATGCAAAGCTAAAGCAGACTGTAGTCTAGAGAGGCTTACAATGTAGGAAAGGAGACAGAGACATCTATGAGAACAAGCTACAACTGGCACCACGAGTTTTGGTCTGAGTGAGTGCTTGTCAGTATTTCACATGGCCATTTTGGATGTGGCTTATGAAAGGACTGGAGTTTCCCATTTTTCTCAAAGAGGATGTCCCAAGGCTGCTGGAACAGTCCAGAGAGTTTGTATTTTTCCTCTAATTAGCCTTGTGAATCCTCAGCCTTGTGATACAGGGGTCAAGGTGCATTCCTGACTTGTTGATTGACTGTGTGCTTTTTGAATGAGTCACTGATCTTTCTGAGCCCGCATTTCTATTTTCTTAAAGTGAAAATGCTTACATCCCATCATTAGCATCAGGGACTATACTGATTTCCTGTTCAATAACATGGAAGAATCTTGAGTTCATAAGGGCAAGATATGAATGTGTTCTTAAACAACACTGTTCCACATTTACCATTCTACTGGGGGCTGCACACAGTATAGTCAGGGACTATACTGATTTCCTGTTCAATAACATGGAAGAATCTTGAGTTCATAAGGGCAAGATATGAATGTGTTCTTAAGCAACACTGTTCCACATTTACCATTCTACTGGGGGCTAGCACAGATGTTCATCTTTTCCATGCAGTTTTTTGTCACAGCAGATACGCAGTGCATTGAAAGTGGCAGTCAGTGGGCTGGGGAGGTGACATAGTGGCAAAGCTCCTGCCATGAAGCTTGGTAGCCTAAACTTGATCGGAGGGACAACACATGGAAGAAAACCAATTCCAGCAAGTTATTCTCTGATCTTCACACATGTGCCTTGGCACATGCAGGCTTACACACACACACACACACACACACACACACACACACACACACACACGGCTGTTGACAAATACTGTCAGAGGAAAACTTAGGATTCTTTTCTTTCCTGGAAGTAGACAAACAGTGGCGAATCTTTGTAAGAGAAGCCAATGGTGCTTTGGTCAGCCTGGTGAGACACAGAGGGACAGGCACCTGTTTCTCTGCTACTCCAGCTTCTCTTATTGCCCTAGAACCAGATCCATCTGGACAGGCTGGGATAAGTAGGTTCTGGTTTTGAAGTTAAAACCAATGCTTCATGACAGTTACCCAGTTTTCTGTGCAGAGGGAGTCTGGAACAAAAATCCAGTAGCTGTTTCTTATGTACTGTATTGAGAAAGAAAATCTATCTTTTGGCTTACTGCAAATATCTAGGCATAAGATTAAACAATGCATATTTTCCTCCACTTAGGGCACTCAAAAGCCTACCCAGCCTCCACTTCAAAATCTTTCATATGCCAAGGGAAAAACATTCAAATCTGTTCTGAAATTTCCTAATACTGCTTCAAATTCAAGTAAGAACTGTTTCATTTATAAAATATTTAACTTCTATGTTTCCTATTGGGTTTTTTTGTTGTTGTTGTTGTAATTTTTGGTTTTTTTACTTTGTATTTTTTTATGTGTATGAATGCTTTACATGTGTGATGTGTTTACCCAAAAAGACCAGCAGAGGGCATCAGATCCTTTGGGACTAGTGTTACAATAACCATCATGTGGGTGCTGGGAATAGAAGTTGGGGCCTCTGGAACAGCAGACAGCACTATTAATCTCTGAGCTATCTCTCCATCCCCTTGTCTCTTATTTTTAATGACACTCACTTAATATCCACACAATTTAAAAAGCCTATAATCCACTGTTGAAAATTGTTTTGGCATGGATTAAAACATATAATAAACTTTAAAATTACTCACTCAGTACTATGGGAAAGTAAATTAGGTGGCTTTAATCTGTTCAAACAGTGTGACCTTTAAAATGTAAGGTAAGGAGCTAACAGATACCTTTCACTGAAGAGAAAACAGTGTGACATATTTTTTCTTCTGTATTGCTTTGAAACAGACTCTATTAAAAACATATCCCTAATCGAATCAGCTGCTGCTTTTTCCTCCAAACCATCACAGAAATGCTTGCTTGAGAAAATTGATGTCATAACAGGAGAAGAAACAGAATATAATGTGTTAACGGTTTGTATGCCATATATTGCTTTTCCTCATCTTATACAGACTAAAACTGACATCAGCAGAGATATCAAAAATAGCTAGGGATAGAAATGGATTCATGATGACTAAGTTGCTTGAATAAAAACTGTTTGAGGCTTGTAAAACATCACTGTTAAACTAAGATGGTGCTATCTTCTTAAATTCTCTGTGTGTACATGTGCACGCATGTGTTCATGCTTGTGTCTGTATGAGCATGTGTTTGTGTGAGCATGCATGTATATACATGTGTTTGCATTTGTGTATGTGTTTGCTCTTATGTGTGCATATACATGTGCATATTCATGTGTGTAGGTGTGTGTGTGCACGTGTGCATGTTTGTGTTTGTGTGTAGGCTTACAACCACTCACTCTAGTCCTCTAAGAAGAAAGAGGCAGGGATTCTAACTTTAGAGTCCTTTTGTTTCAACTTCCTGAGTTCTGGGGTTATGTATACATGGTGGCTAGGATCCTGTCTTATAACTTCAGGCCTTCACTTTATCTCTCATGTCTGCTCTCACAACCAGTACTGTTATTATGAGCAAATCTAATACTGAAAGGTGACTTGATTCAAGTTTGTTTGTTTGTTAAAGTGTATACTTTTGCACAAATCAAGAACCTTACAGGTATACCACAGTATCTGATTCGGTGCTGAGTGGTGTCAGAGTGCTTTATTGTAGCCTTACTGTTTGGTTAAAGGCACTATCCCCCCCTCTACCTTTCTCCATCTTCTCCCACACTCTTTACTCCCTGTCACTTCCACTGTGACCCAAGGATACTTTCAGTCTAAGTAAGCCCATCTCAAGGTATAGTTCTGGCCTAAGTGAAGTAACTGCTAGGGGTCAATCACTGGTGCACTTTTTATCTGGATGGACCTATGACTTCATATTCATGGGAGTAGTTGAGAACTGCCAATCACTAAATTACCACAAGGGATCCTGTGTTATCATGCCATAGCTCTCCATGTCTGTGTACTATGTTTGAAATGTTTTAGCATGCAAATCGCTCCATAATTCATTTCTTTCAAATAACATTATGTGGCCAAAATAATATCAAGTTTAATGTGTAATGCAGTTGTTGGCATATAGAGATAAGAAAGCACCTAGTATACACAGTATCCTATAGTTTTCTACAAAGATGAGAACATGTATGCATGTACGTATGTTTACCTACAAACATGGATAAATAATATGCAACAGTTGCTACCTGTTACAGAAGTGGAAGATGGAGAGCCAGGGTTGGGACCCTTTTCATTCCTATTAGTTCTATGATTTTACAGTTTGAACTATTCAGAGATTGCATGTTCTAGAAGTTAAGTAAACCTCAAAGTCTAGTTTATTTGTCATCAACAAAATGATTTAGTACAAGATAAGCCAGGTATAATAATGTCAGGGCACAAGAAAGAATTAAATCTGAAAAAAAGTTAATATGTTGGACATTTATAAAAACTGTCATTTAGATCAACTGCAAGATCTTTGTATTCAACAAAGCCACACAATCCTGGAGTGAAAGAGGCCAAGGGATCTTGAGGCTGAACGACACAGCTGGCCGTGAGTGTGGAACACTGCAGTCAAGACTAAGTAAGGAGCAATTTAGAGTAAGCCATGGTTTCTCAGGGTAAAACGTCTCATGTGGATGCAAATGCTCTCTGTAGATGCATTATGAGACACACCAATAAACCTGAGGTTGGACTATAATATTTCTAATGTATACCAGAAGGTCACTTGTCAGACAGCACGGGTTCCAATTTTCATTCCACCACTGACTAGTGACTCCAAAACAAATGGCTTGACCTTAGGAATTCAGAGTATGGAATATTTTAGTCTGTGGCTTATTCAGTGTTTGGGAGATTTATGGAGAGACTGTAACTCAAAATTTTTTGAGCAACTGTGGACATTTGATGAGGGGCTGTGTGCAAACCACTCGTGTCAAAGCTAAGCAAGCACACACCTGAAAAAATGGTATCATTGGTATTGGAAGGGATATGAAGCAAACAACTCTCTGCAAGGTGTAGAGTCTGGGGGAAGGAAATGCCTGACACATCATGGATCATTGGCGTCCGAGCACAGCATGGAGCTGGGATGACGAGCCGGTTTCTGCAGAACTAAGTGTATGACTTTTCTGTCCTGTAGCAGATGGGTGGACAGAAGCTGGGGAAAGATTTTATATGTATTGAATTCAAAGGGCCTTGTTCGGAGGCCTGGATTGCAAGTGAGCATGGGCAGAGGGCTGGTGTGGTGGATTCTCTTTCAGTCAATTCTGAGAAGTTAAAGTTTTGAAGGAAACTACAGGTAGAATCTGGACCTGTGCAAAAGGGATTGTTGCCTTTCAAATGCCAAGCTCAAAGAATGGGAAGGAATAGAATTCAGATCAAAAGAACAGGAACAGGGTCTTCAACCTTGTACTGGACACACAGGTTGCTACATAATGCAACCAAGTGACATTTGCCAGGCAGCACTGGCTGTTGTCTACTCTGGTTTAATTCTACTACTTGCCTGAAAGAAAAATTAAACCCCAAATTTCCAAACACCTTTTGCTGCTGCTGTTGTTATGTGAGTAATATAGGCTCACTATAGAAAGTGGAAAATAAGTCAACCAAAGAATAGATAAGAGCGTATTAGGGTCTACCTTCCAGGAACAGCCTGCTAACAGTTCATTCTGAGGTGCCATTCTCTGCATACTTCTCTGTCACTGTCCAGTTTGTTGTTTAGGGTGCTATGCTCGTCTACCCTTTTCTACATAGTATTCCATGATCATCTTCCCCTATGAGTAACTCTCCTCGGTATTTTTAAAAAGACTTATTTATCTATTCATTCATTCCTTTCTTTATTTATTCAATGTGGATTGGTGTTGTACCTGTATGCATGTCTGTGTGTGAGTATAGGATCCACAGGAACTGGAGTTACAGACAGTTGTGAGCTGCCGTGTGGGTACTGGGAATTGAAGGATTGTCCTTTTGAAGAGCAGCCAGTGCTCCTAACTGCTGAGCCCTCTCCAGCCCCTCTCTTTAGTATTTTTAATAGATTTGTAGTATTTTCTCTCATGGCTGAGCAGTTAAGTTATCTGATACAATGTTTTGACCCTTAGAACATTTTGTTTCTGAGAGGCAGGCAGATTTCTGAGTTTGAGGCCAGCCTGGTCTGCAGAGTGAGTTCCAGGACAGCCGGGGCTACACAGAGAAACCCTGCCTTGGAAACCCAAAGGGGAAAAAAAAAGAATTTGTTTCTGTTTTTCTTTACATCATAAACATTTCTGAGATAATCTTCATGTCACCAGATCTTAAAGGAAGCCACTCAAATTTAATAACTTAAACATTCTAGAAAAATATAACTCTAACACTGAAACTAAAGTAAGTAGATAAACTTCCCCTGACATAAGGCCCGATTGGAAAACCAAGTTTTAATCTAGTTCAATTACCACTCACTAGAGAAAATGTGCCTTGGACAGCTACAGGACTAACTTTTCCTTTGAAAAATTATTTTTAAGGTTAATACATTTTGAACTCCAATCTGACTTGTTATTCTTCCCTTCCCCACCCCCACCCCAGTCATGCGCAACCAAGGCAGTCTGAGGCTGGTCCTCAACAGCAGACTCTGGGCTCAGATGAAGATTCAAAGAGCAAGTCATAAAAATTTGCAAATAACTGCGACTGATTTAGAAGAGGATGGTATAAAAATATTTTTAATTCAGGTAAGTTACAGATTTCAGTGATGGTTGGTGATCCTAATGATGTAATAACGAGCCTCTTATAGTTCCTAATTCATTTTTCCATTTCGTTATGATAATTTGCATGGCATGCAAAGAAATCAGTCACTCATTGTGGTTATTGACAGTCTAATATGGTCTAATGTCTATTCAACTTGACACCAAAGTCAATATTAATCAATTGGTCCTTATTCTAAGACACTTGGATGTCTTTTCCTGTCATTTCCTTTACTGTTAAAATTATGTTAGCAAGCGTCTAAGTTTCCAGTGACTACATTGTGAGAAGTGGCCCCTAGGAAGTCATAACCTGTCACCCAGAGAGGAGGCTTATGATCACAGCCAAGGAGCCAGTGAGGAATGGAAAAGCACAGGACACACATTACAGCCAGTGCAACCACAGATTCCAATTCTGAACAAGAGTAAATCTCCAGGGTAACGGGATAGAAGCAGTTGAGCTGTTCCCTGCAGCAGGATGCCTGGCCTCAAATACAAGCTACAGATACAAGGGAGCTGCCAAGAACAAAGCCTTCTTTCCCCACCCCCAACCTCCAACCTCTAGCTGGGTTTTCCCAGTACCCTGAGATGGGGAAGACTTGAAAAAATATGAGTATCTAAATTATATTGGAGTGGGTGATAATCTAACTGGCTAGGCTTCTACTAAATAATGGAGAAAAATGGTATGTGATAATAACAAAAAATTAGAATAAGATAGAAATTCCTGTTTATCACATAAGGTCATATACTCCTGCCCAGTGGTTTTCAGTGGATAATGCATTATGGCTCTGAGATTGACTCTATCTACCATCACCACAGTGCTGTTCCATGCTGGTACTTAAACTGCGGCACATTCACAAGAGATAAACACCAAATACAATAAAAATCATTTGTTGTGATGACCATCAACATTTTAGTATTATACCAATAGGCTAAGCATCCTTGATTTAAAACATTAGAATCCAAAATGCTCCCAACTCCAACATCTTCTGAACCTCAACATGGATATTTTCACACCTGATCTTGTGTGGTTGGTTCCAGTCAACAAACAAGGCACACTAAAATATTGTAGAAAATGTCCTACAGTTTATGTATACAAGGTGTGTATAAGCCATAAATACATTCTATGGTTAGTCTTAGCTCCATTCACAAAATAATCTCATTATGTGTGTGTAAAATGTATATTATAAAATCAGGGGAAAAACCCCAAATACATACAAATCCACATTGTACTAACAGTATGGCCTCCAGACGAGTTATTTAGCATTTATTAAACTGACTAACTCACATGGAAAGTGGAGGCAGCAACAATATACTTTATAAAGCTGGTGAGATCAAACAGCTAAAATGATAACAAATAATAATTTTTCTTAATGTAAGTGAGGGCTTCAATGCCATCACTTAGACATGCCTCCCCTTTTTTTTGAGTCACAATTTTTTCATTCATAAAGAGAGAGGGACGAATATATTGGTACCTCTGGTTTTTGCTAATGTGAATGGACTGAAGACACGATGGCTAATGTTGTGTGACTAGTAAACAACCGCTGCCTTCATTTTATACTAATGGCAACCAAAAGGGAGCTGGTGGAGGCTTTGAGAAGTATGTCTGAAAGTGCGACCGGTTCCTTCGGAGCTTCGCCTCTCCACAAAGCTATGTGGGTTGGAGGGGTGATAGGTAAAGTGATGGAAAGAGTCCTTAAACCTACAGTGGTCTACAGCATAAGGCAGCAGAGGAAGGACTAGCTTGAAGACTTAAACTCAAAGGATTCTTGAATGCCAAAACTCTATTATCTCAATTTAAAATGTACGGATTGAGATCTCATTACTTTACTCACGTTGGGATACAATTCAGTGCAAAATTAATCAGCTTCGCTTTTTTAATATGTTGGACTGAAGGTATTTATTTACCTTCCAGATGTATGTAACAGAATTTCTTCCTTTATAAACAGCGAGAGATCAGAAAGATGTAATCATGGCTGTATTTATTCATTACTTACAGTCTTAACAACTTAATTTTTCTCTTGAAGGCTAGTGCCAAAGACATAGGCTTTCTGTATGCAGCAATACATCACCGTCTTGTTGCTCTTCGAAGCCTCAGTACGCAGGGTGATGGTGGTCCAGACGAAAGCCACTTGGATACAGTCCTCCCGCAGTTCAATGGTGAGAGCTGTGATGAGGATGAGGATGAGAACACACAAGTCACTAAAAATGGATCAGGTAGATAACTCTTGTTTTGTTGGGTGAGAGCCTAAAGGCAATGCTAAAGCATAGTCCAGCGTATTGAATAGGCTCTTCAGCTGCTTTAAATGAGAGGTGGTTGGAGCCTCGCTGTTTGGATCCAGGAGTGGGTTGGAAAAATCTGTCTTTTACAAGTGGTCTTCAAGTCAGATCCCCGTGATGCCCCAAAAGTCGTTTACCTATAAATTCCATAAAAGACTATTCCACAATTTAAAGTAGTACATTGCTGCCTTGAAAGTAACCACTACTCATGCTTATTTCTCCATGGTCCAGTCTATTATTGGATATAACTGGAGGAATTAGCAATGTATGCAAATGGGGATCCAGGTAAAGTTTAAAGTCCTGAAAATCAAATTTATTCCTTTTTTTTTTAATTTGATTGCTTAGAGAAACACCTAAATTGTATAAGTATTATCTGCAAGATCCTCCTTTGTCTAGAGCAAAAAATGACTACTTTCTAAACCTGGGTCAGGATTTACAAATGAGCTAAGGCTGAAGCTGAATCAGGAGTGAACAGGTTTTTAGAGTTTACTGCTTGTCCTGAAGTGTGGGTCTAAAAGTACTATACATCATTGTTGGTGGGGGAGGTGCCAAAGACCTCGTTAAGTGCTGCTCTGTTCTATGGATGTGGCTAATCTAACAGAATCATACAGACATTTTCAGTGATGACTTCATTTAACCTGAATTCCATCTATGGGGACTTGACAACATAAAATGATAATGCAATGAGCACTCCCAATTTTCAATTATTTTAAAATCTTAATCACACATTACTTAAAAAAATATCAAAGAACATATAAAACAGGATGAAAGACTTTGTTTAATATTAAAATTATCATTAAAAGGAAAATTCTACCGTATGTGCAGATTAGGATCACATGTTCCTTGATTCAGTAAGCCAGAAAATTACAGGAGTATGATTTTCTATTTTACACAAATCTATTGAGCAAAAGGTTTATGATTTGCCAAATTCTATAAAAGGAATAAGTAAGTTATTATTTATTTATTTATTTATTTATTTTTGGTTTTTCGAGACAGGGTTTCTCTGTGTAGCCTGGGCTGTCCTGGTACTCACTCTGTAGACCAGGCTGGCCTCGAACTCAGAAATCCACCTGTCTCTGCCTCCCAAGTGCTGGGATTAAAGGCATGCACCACCACCACCACCGCCTGGTGTTAGTTATCTTTTATATTACTATGTTTATATTGTCCACAATAAAATGAAGTCTATTAGAAATGTCAACTTGAAATAGAGACAAAATGGCAAAATTTAATCAATGAGACACAGTCATGAAACTTTTACTTTCAGAAGGGGTTGATATGCAACCATCTTACTGCTAAATCAATGGAAACAATAGAAAGCAACTGTCAATCCTGGCACCCTCCCCTCTGCTGTTGTTTCCCCCTTTGCCCAGCATCTTCTTCAGGATGTGTAGCAAGTGATACTAAAATGTTACGCAAGCTATAAAATGTATGTTTGGACTTTGTTGTCCATGAACTAAATAACATTTTACTTGTCAGAAAACTTCATCTTTAAAATCATTAGTAACATTGTTGGTATGATGCTCAGCATGCCAAGCAAGCCTGACAACTGGAGTTTGAGCCCAGAACACATATGCAGGGCGAAGGGGAGAACCAACATCACTACGTCATCCTCTGGCCTCTCTACATAGGCCTTGCACACGTGTGCTCCCCCATCACACACACTCAGTGATGATGATGATAAAGATGATGATGATAAATCAAAAAGCTTGAAAGAAGAGTGCACATGTATTAAAATCAACTATACTTGATATATAGGGTAGGAGTAAAAATTACTAGCAATATTTTCTAATGTTAACTATAAATACATATATTTATCTTTCATTTCTTTACCACTAAGCCATTTATGTTTATCTGCATTTGATATTAAGTTGAAATAGCATACTGTGTAATAAAATATTTTAAATTTATCACAGATCCTTCAAAGTGGAGCCACAGACAGTCAATTGTCTGTTCATAAGCCCTCTCTGCTATAAATATGACATCCACAGAAAGAGTGGCCACTCTACTGAAACGCCAGACCATCCATCCTCACTGAGAAGACTCTACTCATACCTTAAAGAGATTTTTTTTTAATTAAAGAAACAAACACAATTTATTGTAATTAAAAGTTTTATGTTTTACATTTTCATTACTGTGGACAGAATTTAAGAAATAGACTTCAGAATTTATTGTTTTGTGAATACTCTAGAATAAGATTTGATAACTAATTTGGACTATTCATCACATTGATGGATACATTAATTAAAAGTACAAATTGTTGGCTTTGATAAATCTTTGATAAATATCTAAAGTATTTATTTTAAGTCATACATTGTCTGGCTATAGAACAAATATTTTACTAAATTTACAGTCATCTCTTTAAAAAATACGATAATTGAAAGGCATTTCATTAAATCATATGTGTCTTCTGAAAAATGTATATTTTCACTAACACTTTGAATTTCCTAATACATACATTCAAGTAAGAATTCTTTTACAAGAGTGTCTATTCATGGACTTTTAGCCATTGAATCTTATGTATTTGACTCAAAGTCAGCTCACAACAGTTGATGAATAATTGAACAAAATATACTACCTATGTGTCAAAAAACATACAGAAGCCAAATGTCAATGCGCTTTATTTATATGATCGTCTTAATAGTCTAGTAGGTGTAAGGCTATGTGGAAGGCATTTTATAACAAATATCTCATATATGGTCAAATGAGTATCTCAAATTTCATCATTATGATATAGCAATTTCAATAATTTTTAGCAGATGCTTTATGCCTTTTTGATATTTCAGGGATACTTTATGAGTCATGCATGAAAATCCATGTCAGAATTTAGGGTCATTTTATTTTATTAGTAGCCCTAAACAATCTCATTTCAGGATAAAGATGCAAGATCCTAAATGGTTTTTGATGTGTTCTAAATCCTGATATACCTGTCATAAGGGTGTAACTTTACAAACTGCTACACTGAGGAAAATATTCGAAAGCATACAGATGAACATATATTTTAAAAGTTGGCAGTGCTTTATTGCCTCCATACAACAGAAGCATCAAATCTCAGCTTAAATCTGAAAGTTTAGCATACAGTGGCTAAGTAAGGTCTTCTAGAGTAGGATTTAATGAATATGCTCAAAAAAAGACAGGAAAGGCACAGGGAAGAGAGACTTACATAGGGGAAGGAGTAGACACAGGTGGCTAAGATATCTCTCTCCCCCTACTCTGTGGCAGAACACAAATCAGTGGATAATCCTTACAAGAAACATGGTTAGGGAGGCATTTGAAGAAGATACGAAAGTATTGGTTCACCTACAGGATGTTATTTTTGAGGGAACATTATAATTGTATGATGATTTTTGAAGCGAAGCAGAGAACAGAGACCCTCGTTATCTCTTGGTATACTTCTTGTTTCCAGACTGGAATGGAAAAGAAGTAATATATTTTTTGTGTGTTCCAAATATTTTAATATAAGTTGAATCAACTGATTTTCTTTGATCTTCTGTACAGATGGCAAATGAGAAACAGACTTCCTTGTAACCTATGCAGAAATGCCAGGAGGTGCCCAAGTAGGTTAGAATACCTGCAAGGCAGAGAGACAGTGCCAACTTCAGGGTCATGAAAACAGAGACAGTGAGCAGAGACATGACAAGGTGCAAGAGTCCTCCCTCTTGATTAGAAGAAACCTTTTTTAGTTTTCCTTTATCTTGTATTTTAATCTAGCCTCCTCCTGCCCTCACTTTTTGGGTTTTCTACATTCTTTCAATGTGAAGCAATCAATTATACAATAATATTCATTTTCATAAGTTATTCAGATTCGAATCTTACATTCTGGATTTCCATATAAGCCATTTTTTTATTAAAATCTGATTAACTAATCTCCAAATATATTACACATATATCTAATTTTATAGTGAATTATGTGTCTTATATAAAGATAATCTAAATATTGTCTTTCAGTAGTATTCACTCCAAATGTTTAGCATAATTATGAATCATTAAAATGCTTCCTGTTACAAAATATTATCTTACATCCTTTCTGTTGCTGTGATGAAATATCAGAACCAAGGGTACTTCCGGAAGGAAGAGTGATTTGGGTTTACAGTTGAGAGAGAGAATGCACAATGCTGGGGAAGCCTTGCAGCAGGCAGGCAGCACAGGAAGCTGAGAGCTCACATCTCAAGCCACACACGGAAAGCAGAGTGGACTGGAAGTGGCACCAGGCTATAAACCTTCAAAGCCCAACCCCAGTGACATACTTCCTAAAGACTCTAAAACCTATCCCACGGTCACCAACCAGAGACTAAGTGTTCATATGATAATAGGCTATATAAGTATTGATGACTATTGTGAAGAGGGGTATGCATCTTTCACAGAGTTACATGTGCACAAGTGTTGTAGAGACTGGGAAGAGCACACTTAAGACCTCTGGAAATCTCCAAACTGCAGGTATCAGTGACAGACAGTGTTTTCATAAAACATCAGGAACAGTAGTATTGGCTTAAGATGTAGCTATCATGAAGTTGCATGGATCATTCATTAGAAGAGCATATTGGCTTTGCCATATTATACCACTGGGATTAGAGTTTGAAATTTGGTAACTTTAAGATTTCCTTTTTGTCTTGAGAGCGTGTGAAACTGATACCCTGCCCAGTGAGTTCCAGGAGTTTTATGTTTTTGTGTTAGTCAGATCATACCTACAATATACTGTACTATACCTCTACTATACTGATTGATTTTTTTTAATTATCAGGCTTATAGTCATCAAGCTGGAATACAAGAACATAGTAGAATTCTAAGACAGTATTTGTAAACCCTAGTAATGGTGGAATTATTGAAATGACTGAGGAATGGTTTAGCCTAATAACGTCCTGATTTGATAGTATTCTCACTAGAATATCACTAGGACTTCTTAATTTGACCTTAGTTTTTATCTTTCTGATTTTAATGTGACTGAACATCTCTTCAGGGGTTTATTTACTGCATGTCTTTTAAAAAAAATCTTTTAATGATTTTGCAAAGCTAATTATGCCATCTTGTCATCTTTGCTGCTTTCTAGTATATATAGCATAAAGGCTACGCTCCTTGGTGTGGCCATGACACTGGCCATAAGCTTTCCCCTTCGCCTCCCAGTGTTGTCTACTGCTTACAATTCTTAGGGAATTCAAAGCTGCTACTCTATTGGGTCTCTACACATTTGTCTATGCTAGTTCCTCTGCAGAAATTGTTTCTCATTCCTGATGGCACTCCTATTTTATTATGTGTTACTTCAGAACATTATTCTAAATGTGCTCCTCTTAATTCTTACAAAGCACTCTAAAATTCTACCATTGTATGACCTCTGGCTCCTAAAGAACAAAGACTCTTTATTATTCCATTTCTAGCACCTGATAGGGTGTTTTATTCAAATATAATTTGGTGTCCACTGACAACATGTACATTTGAACTGAAGTGACATCATCCTATAGTAAGCTATAAATAAGGATTTGAAGTTCAGAAGAACAGTATGAGCTAAAGTTGTTGGTAATAGCTGAAGTCATTTAAGGCAAAGGGAGCTGATAGTCTAGGGTCTAATTTACAGCGGGCACAGGGTTAGGTATTTATCCATTTATGTACAACTTTTCAAGGTAGCTACTGTTTTATAAATGAGAAAATCGGCTCAGAGAGGTTAAGCAACCAGTTCAAGGTTCACAAAGTAAATACACACGAAAGTTGGGATTTGAGTCGGTCTTTCAAGGCCCAAACTCTTCATTACACAACTTAGATGGATTCACCAAGTAGAGTGGAGTAGGGGTGGAAAATGACTCGGGAGAAGGCTAGAAGAGACAAGGGCAGGAGCTACATCCAAGAGATGGGCCTAGAAAGAGGGGCTCTGAAAGGAGGAAGGAACGAGGGATTGGTGCGTAACAGCCACATACTCCAGAAAGGAGCCACTCCAGTGCTTCACAAAACCGAGTGATTTAAGAGTTAAATAAATAGTATCTTCTGAACTTCCATCTGGTCATTTGGTAACTTTGGAAACAGTAGTGGTGAAGTAAGCACAGGAAGAAGATAAAAAGGTTGCTAGTTCTCTTAACTAAACACCGCCCCAGCCTGGCCCACTCCCCGCCCCCAGCCTGCCCCGTCCCTGCCCCCAGTCTGTCCAGTTTCTCAACTCCTCAAAAAGGTTGGTTGCAAGAATGCGTTGGCAAAAAATGTATCAACGACTTGATGAACTGATTATTCTGTCCGGAACCTGTATCAGTGGTTCTCAACCTGCCTAATACTGCAACTCTTTAATATAGCTCTTCAGGTTGTGGTGATTCCCCAACCATAAAGTTATTTTGTTGTTACTTCATAATTTTAAGTGTGCTACTGTGATGAAGCATAATGTAAATATCTGATATGCAGGACATCTGAAGATGCTCCAGTGGTTGAGACCCGCTGAATATGTAAATGAGAGTTAGGGGACAGGTAAACAACTAGGCATAGAAAGCTCTTTCATTTTTTAAAGTTTTAAATATTTTAGACATGGGTATCTTTAAGACCTGAAGTGGAAATTCCAGCAGGGAGAGAGAATTCAAGACACACCTGAGAGGAGAGGATGGTGTAATGAAGCAATGTTTTGGAAGAGGCAGAAGAAAGGATCCAAAATAAGGTTTGACAAGGATATCCAATTGAAATGTTTCCAGCTATAAATGGGAGTCAAAAGTGTAGTTTTCTGTGATGTGAAAGAGAAAACAGGTCCGATATTACAGAAGCACCTGAGTCTCACAAACATGAAATAGCATGCCTGGAATCCAGAGGCCACTTACTGGGAGTGCCAGGACTGCAAAGTTAAGAGGGCGCCACAGTAAGGACCGCAAGGCAGGAGCCACCTACCCTGTCTTATGACTTTTCCTCCGGAGTAACTTTTCCTTTTATTCTTAATCAGCCTAGATCTCTATGGTTGTGTAACTGTACCCACAGACTCTGACAACCTCCTTTGCTCTAGCTTCCAAGACTACCCAACATTCCAAAGCCAGATCAATAATCATCAAACACTGCTCTGAACTAGCCTACAGGATAAAGTGCAAAACATTCTTAACCCTTCAGTCTGGTCCTACCCAGCTTTCTTTCCAACGTTATCTCGTTGTCTAGACAGACATACACCACTAGACGAGACTCCTTCCCTCATTATCCTCCATGTTTCTCCCTGACAGCACTGCCTCTCTATAGGTTGATGGTCCTTGGCGGTCACAGGGACAAGAAGCTTAGGCCTCCGAGCTCGGGCTAATGCTCTGTGATCCTTCTCCGTAGCTGTAATTCCTCTCAAATAAAGGGCTCGGCATCTTCATTTACCATTAGGCCCTGCAAAACGACGCCGCTAGGAGCGAGGTCACTGCCCCCAACTCTTAGACACCTCAGCTATCCAGCAGACACTGGTTAAAATTTACCCAAGACGAGCATGGCAACTACCCAGAAAGAGAGCCAAAAAAAAAAAAAAAAAAAAAAGAAAGCACCGAGGTGAAGACGCGCAAGAAACTTGCTTTCCCGCCAGGCGCTCAAAACTCCGCCTGCACCCCCTACGCCGCCCCAGACCGGTTCCAACTGGATTTCTTCAGACAGCTCAAACGCCAAATAGAATTCCTGCCCTTTCCCGGCCTCAGCCAATCGCCGCAGCCCCTAGGGCTCCCAAATCTTCCCGACCTCTGATTAGCTGACAGATCTGGCCTGAGGGCGGGCTTAGAGCGGCCTCCCAGAAAGGGTGAAGAGGGAGGTGGGGCCGGGCCGAGAGGCCACTGCGCAGGCGCCTAAGGAAACGGATAAACAAACAAATAAAACCCACCACCCGTGGGCCAGCCCCGATCCCCGCCTCCCGGTCCTCCGGGGCTCCCTGCCCGCGCCTGCGTCTGGGCACGTCCCCCCTAGTGGCGCGTCCCACGCACGTCCCCGCACTTAACCTCTGCGCGCCCGGCGCGGTGCTGGCGGCGGGGAGCGCGAGCCTGCAGGCGCAGCCCCGCGGACCATGACTTGCTACCGGGGCTTCCTGCTGGGCAGCTGCCGGCGCGTGGCGGGTGGCCGCGCGGCTCTGCGGGGCTCGGGCGCGGACGGACGGCGGCACTTGGGGCACGGGCAGCCGCGCGAGCTGGCGGGCGGTGGTAGCCCCGCCGACGGCGGCTTCCGCCCCTCGCGGGTGGTGGTGGTGGCGAAAACCACCCGCTACGAGTTCGAGCAGCAGCGGTACCGCTACGCGGAGCTCTCGGAGGAGGACTTGAAGCAGCTGGTGGGTCCTGGCGGGGGACGGCCCGTACTGGGGGTGGGGGTGGGGGTGCGACGGAGCCCCGCGGGCCACAGGACACCCTCAAAGCCCGACGGCCTCCCTCCGATTGCCCGTGGGGCCCTTCGGGCATGGGACTGGGGCGCCCTGAGCCTGCCGTAGAGGGGCTCCCGGGACCGGGACTTGGGAAACCACGTGTGTCCTCGCCCCTGCCTCGGAAGCAGGGACTCCTATCGTTGAGAAGGTGAGGGTTGTTCGCTCTGTTTGCCCTGGCCACCCGGAGAAAGAAGATTCTCCAGCTCCGCCACTGGCCGCGGAGAGAGGGCCGAGGTGCCGCGGTCACACCCCCTTCGCGCCTGGGGACAGGAGGCCTGGCCAGGGAAAGCCCTGCTGGAATGTGGTCGCCTGTCCAGGGTCTCTGACTGCTTGAAAAGCTTGTGGGACAGAGATGCAGGAAAGCTGACCCGAGATGTGTTTTTGTGTTGGAAGGTCAGATAAGGAACAAGTGAGCAGGCTCGTAGGGGAAGGGATGAGCCTCTGCCTCCGAAGTAACAGGGCCTCCGCCGTACACCGTATTTGGTGTATTTAAGAATAGCTTTGCCAGGTATGCAAACCGAATCGTGCATGTGTGTGGGAGGGATTGAACCCAGAGTTCGAGCTTCCCCATTTTTTTTTTAAAATTGATTTTGTGCTACCCAGTAACTTTCGAGAAATGGGCTATTAGCAATTTATCTAGAAACCCACCCATTGTGCCTGTAATTGTTGACTCTAGACACCTGAAGGCTTTAGAATTAATTGTATATAACGATTACTCAGTTATGTACAAGAATGGGTAGGTTGTCTGTTCTAAAATGATGCCTGTTACCTTCATATTTTTATTTTAGAGACAGGAGAAACAAATTGTAAATCTTTGCTTAGCTACTGCCTCTTGTCAGTATTGTTTGGCAAGTTGACGAGGGGCGTCACTTAGTAGAAGTCAGTGCAAAATTTTCTTTCTCCCAAGTGTTTGAAAGTATATCTAGAAAACATTTGCAGTCATTAGTAGAGTATCAGCCCTTTGACTGGGGTAGTTTGTGTGGTTGAGTGAAATGAACGCAATGAGGTGGGGGAATTGTGGGCTAGATGAGAGTACTTTGTTTCTATTTTGGAAAAAGAGGCGTGTCCTTTTGGTTATATGCCCAACTTTGCAAGGTTCACCTTTTAGAAATTGTGAAATACCATGTATGCTTAGTCTCACACAATTTTATCTAAGTGTCTCTGGATTTACAATAGTATACTCAAGGGAAAAAAAACCAACAGAAGTGAATCGGGACTCTCAAGTCTACCACACAGAGTGGGATTGAGCGCCAAGAGCTCAAGGCTGGTTTGGTGTGACTGACATCCTTTGTGTTCTTTAACTTCTCTGGCCCTCATGAGGGAAACAAAACTGTGCTGTAATGCTAGCTTTCAAAAGTTCATTCACCTAGCTCCTGATGGGTTGGGCTAAATAGCCTCCAAGGTCCAGTCTGGAGCCAGCATTTTGAAATTATTTCAAGGATTCTGGAAACCAGGTGGCATCTGAATTGAGATTAACTCTTTATCTCTGAACGAGATGGCCTATCATAAAACTTCTTAAAATGAAGGGGTAATCAGTGTCTTTAAAAACTCGAACTCTGCCTTGGCGTAGAGAAGCCTCCTAGTGTCTGTCTGTCACTGGGTGACACAGTAAGAATAGGCCCCCTTTGAAGTAGAGCTGTTGGGCTCTACAGCAGTTTTGTGGTCACCAAGAGACTGCCATTTTATTGGTTCCCTAACTTACTGATAGGAGTTGGTTTTGCATTGATGTCAAGGACAGTGTTTGCAGTGAGAGGTGAGATTGCTTTAGATGTACCCTGGGTAAGAACAGCTCAGGGATACCAGGCTGTGTGAAGTTCTACGCCATGAAGGAAAGAACAGAAAGAATTTTATGCTGTTTACTATACTGTTGGGGTCAGACTTCCAAAGGTGCATGAATTGGTTATAAAAGGAAGTGCCCAAGTGCTTGCCTCACACCACTGCTACCAGGCTACTGTTTCCACAGTGTCATGGCAACATGATTTGCATGAAAGCATTCTCTTTTGTTAACCTTTGTGTGTGTGTGTGTGTGTGTGTGTGTGTGTGTGCTCGAGTGCGCGCAGAATAGTTCTGTATGGGGGGGTACTTGTTAAAGTGCAAATAAGAGATTAATAGATAGTGCTACAGTGCCCTCGTAGTTGACTCTGGGGAAGCCTCAGGGTTTTCTGACTTTGTAAAGGTAAAGAGTTCCATGAAATATCTTTTTAATTGATGAAGCTGGTACAGAATTATATCTTTTAGCTTGGGGCAAAATTTTGACTTGTCAATTAATTTCTCTGGTAGTTTTACATCATTTCAGAGTTTTGCCTTCCTTCCCATGGAGTGACCAATGACTTATCATGGGAATGGAAGACTTTTAAAAGTTAAGGATCTTGCTTCCAAGTCCTATGATCCTGCATAAACTACTCTTCCAGCCTATTTGTGCCACAAGAGGTGAAGCTGGAGGCAGAGGCAGGACTCCTAAGTGGACTCCTTGACAGTCACACGTTAGATAGGACAAAACTGATTTGGCTAGGATATTCTTGCCCAAACCACACTTTGTTAGCCAAAGAAAAAGTGTTATTTAAAATCCTTAGTGGTACAGATCAGGTAAGAAATAGACAGTTTTCACTTTGCTTCCTCTCATTCTGTTGTAATCTCAGGGGAAGCATCTTTAATGGCTTGCTCTTTTAGATACAATAGGGTAAAGTAAGTTCACTTAATGACACATCTTCTGGAGTAAATTATTTCTGTTTATTGACTTGGTAGCTGGTTCTTAGGTAGAGATATAACGCCTTGCTTTTGTTTCCTCTTGTTACGCGTGTGAGTGCTCGAGAGCTTGTGAGCACGAGCACACACACACACACACACACACACAATGGTGTGGCTTAGGTTGGGGTAGTGGGCAGATAACTCTTTGAGGCACAAATGCAATCAGCTATGTAAGTAGTTACCAAATTAAAGAACGTGACCTGGTGTCCTGCCAGGGCCTCCTAACTTAACTGAACCTTGTTGCTGTCAAATCTCCCAGCCTCAGGCAACAGGGTGATCTATCTAAGGGTAAACATCTGGCCTCTTGGCTCCTCTGCTTGCCAGTACCCAGAGGCTTCCTCCAACCCAAAGAATGTACTAAAGTGCAGATTCCTGAACCTTCCCTCTCACGATTCTGATTCAGTGTAGAGAGTTCCTCCTACACTTTGCTTCTCTGAACCATGTTTTACCATAAAATTACTAGGGATGAATCTTAGAGATATACATGTTTTCTGTCTTCCAATTCCTGTTCATCCTTTGAGGACATGTTCAGACATAACCCTTCCAGAAGTCCTTGATACTTGCCTCTGCCTACTAAGGTCATGTTAAATATTATGAAGATATGATGAAAAATGCCCGGCTGTGGTTATTTCTTACTTAGGGGCAGGTGTTCTTGCTTACCATTCTCCCCCCTACCCTTCAACCCTCTCCCACCCCTACCCCCGTTGAGATCATGGGGAAATGATTATGATGTTGGTCCTCTTCCTGAGGCTGGTGCCAGCTTTTTCACATCAGGCCTTATTGCCATCTGACAGTATTCCATGTTACCTGGCAAGGCAGTGATCACCAACATGGGCTCTTTAAAGTTAGAGTTTTAGGCTAAAATGTTTGAGAAACAAATCAAACAAATGATGATTTTGTTGTCAGTTTGTCGGAAAAAGGTTTTAAGTTCTGGGTAACGTACCATGGACAATAGAGGCTGAGAGTACACTTCATTCCACAAATGTTTGCATCCAGAGGAGAGGATTGACAAGCAAGCAGTATGCTTTCCTCTTTTCTTCTCCATCTTCCTGCTCTGAGCAGCTGCCAGGATTTGCAGCTTGTCTGCCCAGCGGGTTTTCTCTTAAACTGAACTAAGATTGTCCCTGAGCTTTCAAGAGGAGGCAGATTGAATGTCACTGTGGCTGAAATGCCCTGATCTTTTCAGTTCTCACTGTTAGCCGCGTTGCCTGGGGGAGTGTTAACTGCAAGAGTGTGGCCAGCCATAGCAGTGTCAGAGGCTTTGCTTTCCAAACCTTGGTCCCTCTTGCTGTGATCTGAAGTGTGGGAAGTCAGTTCTGTAGAGACCCAAGTCTTTTGTTTATTGCTGCATGTTTTTATTGTGACCAGAAAAATTTAAGTTGGTTTCATTTCACTTTTTCTGGTAAGTAACAGAAGTATATAATTTTAAATATCAGCCACTGTGACACTTAATTTCATGCCTTAGAGGAATTAATGTTGTGTTTTTCTTTATGATGAGCCATTAGATATGCATCACGTAGGGAATTTGCCCCATTTTTGCAACAGATTAGCATTCAAGCAAGGACGGGTCACCGAGATGAAAGCTTTATACTTGAAGTGGCATTGATCTGGTCATTCCAGAGCAGGTTGCTTTTCTGAGTTCACCAAACTGAACTAAAAACTCGTTGTTTTGTTTTCCTTTAAAATAGTTGCCTCAAGGCAGCTGTAGTTCTGAAGTGCTGCCTCTTTCATGAAGCATGTTTGTAATAGAGACTATAACTTAAGAGTCCACATTATAAACACCTTCCAGGGCTTCCCAGGTGGCCCAGTGGGGAAAGCAAGACTGAGGACAGGAGTGGGATATCCAAGGCACAACACACAGTGGGAGAAGAGAACCAACTTCTCAGGTTGTCCTCTACCTCCACCTGTGTGGGTGCACATATCCAGCAAATGAAAGTATAGCCATTGTTTAAATAAAAACTTGTTAGGTGTAATTATACAGTACTCTCAGCATCCAGAAAGATTTAAGTTGACTTAATGTGCTTTCTCAGTGTTTTTATTTAGTGCACGCATTCTTTAGTTAGTGGTATAGCCCAGATGAGGGCACTCGGAAGAGGCAGTTCTCTCCTTCCATCCTATGGGTCCAGGGAATCAACCTCAAGTCATCAGGCTGAGGCAGGTGTCTTCACCCTCTGCGCCATCCCACCAGCCTGACTTAATGTGTTTGATAAGTAACTATTTACCAGACCATGTACCGAGCCAGGGACCAAAAAGATAGTTTGCAGAGTTTGGAAGATCTATTCCATAGTATTCTCACTCTGTAGATCGAGTGGCCCATGAGCATCTGGAAGAGGAAGAGAGTAGCTAGGAAGGGTAGGACTCTGGTGAAGGAGGGAAAGACCTTTGGTTTAGTTTACAAATTTTACATAAACTTTTTTAGTGATCTGTTTAGGTCTCCAATTATGAAATATTTTAAGCCTGTAAAAAAGTTTCACAGTAGCAGGGTCCCCGTGTATTTAATTACCTAGACTTAGCAGATACAGCTTTTCCGTATTCACTTTAGAGCTTTTAAAATGGATGTGTGTCCTGCACACATGAGTCAGGCCAGAAGATGACGTTGGGGATTAGCCTCAGAAACATTTCCTAGCTCCTTCTCAGAGGAGGTCTCTCATTGGTTTGGAGCTTGCCCCCTTAGGCTATACTGGGTGGTGGTAAACCCCAGGGATCCTCTGGGATCCTCCAGTCTCTGCTCCCCAGCTCTGGGATCCTAAGTGAGGGCGAGCATGCTCAACTTTTTACTCAGATGGCTTGGGATTGGATCAGGTCATCATGCTTGTATAAAAAGTACGTTCCCAAGTGTGCCCCTGCTTGTTTGTATGTATATGTGTATGTGTGTATGTATCTATGTATGCATACATGTATAACCTCATGTATGTATGCATGTATGTATGCATGCATGTATGGTAACTATTAGAAGTATAGACGTATCCATCCAGCTGGTCTCTCCTGCTCCCACCTTTCCATGGGTGATCTCTACTAGTTTGAAGGAGGTAGGTGTATACTATTATGCAGATGGTTTCATATTGATATGACTCTCCACAAATAGATAAAACGTTTTATGCATCTTTAAAAAGTTACAGTAATGATGTAGGTTTTAGAACATGTGCCTAGTATTTACAAATTTGCATTCCTTACTATTTTTTTAAGTTACCTATATTGATACAAATGAATTAACTATGTAGTAATTGCTACGTAGGTTTCTCTTTTGGGATAATTGTACGTTGTTTGCAGTTTTATTTTACATTTAAAAGTGTGATTATTAGTGTGTATGTGCCTGTGTGCATATTGTGTGCGGGTGCACATGCTGCAGCATATAGGTTGAGGTCAGAGGACAGCTTGGTAGAGTTGGTTCTCCCCTTCCACCTTGTCCTGTGTTCCAGGAAAGGAGCTCAGGGGAGCAGGCTTGAGTGATCGGTGTCTTTACTTGTTAGGTATCTTTACTAGCCTGGCCATTCTGCCAGCACCAGTTTAGAGCACTGTTAAGGGCAATTCTAAGTAAAAGTAAATTTCTCGTATGCGTTGAATGTGCCCCTAATCTGAAAGTTATCACCAACACTTAGCAAGTTTAACACTTGCCAGTATTATAGAATGAAATGATGACTCTTTATTTTTGAGATGTTACAATTGAAGGATGGAAAGATTTGTGTGTGTGAAGAGACGAGACCAAGGAATGAAGTTCATCTTACAGCTAACAAAAACAGATTTTGTGATTTGGTGAAAAACTTCACATTGTGACTCAAGACTCACAGGAATAAAATGCTACAGGAAACCGTTTAACCTAATTAAATAGAGTATATTTTATTTTCTGCCTAATCAAAATGTTCTATCCAGCTATAATGTATTGCAGGGGCATGGTCAGACAGGTAGGCTGGACACAGTAGAGGGACATTAACTATTCTATTTATTAGTGCTCTCTCCTAATGCTCTCCAGACTTGTTTTGGCAGTAAGTCCCATCGTTGGTGGGTCTCTCTTCATAGGAGTAGGGTGCATGGGGTGGATAAGGTTTTGATTTTAAGTATTTGGGGAATAGGGCGAAGACGACATTTCTGGTCTTGATTAGGTTGGGGATGAGAGTTGATCAGACTTTTAAGGAGTTAGTTTAGAAAACCCACAGGCAATCTTTTATGTTCAGCTCTGGAAGAGCTGATGTGGTCCAGCGCTGAAGACAGCCGGCCAGTCGACACAGTTTGGAAAAACGTTCATGTGGAGCAATAGATAAGCTGGCTGACTGGCTGAGGAGGTTGAATTTGAGAGAAGATTTGAGGGTGACAGCTGGGTCTATTCAGTTATCTAAAGAAACAGCGCCTTCTTAACAGGCATGCAACTCTCAGCACAGAAAGAGTGGGGCCATGTAGTTGTTTAGATGTTCTAGGGTGAGATGTTGGTAAATTAGAATCTGAATCAAAAGAGTTTGAGCTACCAGGATAGATTTCAGTTACTGGTTCATACGCATGCTGGCAGCCTAGTCCCTGGGTTGGAGATAACTCTGTAAAGAAGTGAGTGCTGCTAAAGAAGCCAGGGGTGGAGCCTTGAGCATACTTACACACAGAACCACAGTCCTGAACAAGGGAAGTGAGTGCCTGTGAGATAAAGGAGAAGTGATCCAGGATCAGTGAGTTTTAGCCAGAAGAGTCTGCAGGAGGCCCGTGCAGCAGGGTTGGTTTTGTAGCTGCTAAAAAGGCCCTGCACACACTGCCCAAGCAGTTTTGAGTAATAGCGAGCCACCTGGTTAAGTGTGTAAAAGGATGCTTGAACCATCCCTAGTGAGTTGACATAGCAGACTTTGATTATCTTACACAGCTGTGTTTTTCATGTGAGGTAAGGAGACTCTTTATTGACCTTTCATGGAAATTAAAGAGTCCCAAGCAATAACACTTGACTCACTGGTAAAGCAAGTTTTAAAAATTTGTAATTGTAATGAGTTTAAGGCAGGTTAAGAAGTAAAAATGCTGAAGGCCATTTAGAAAACTGCATGTTTAAAATCTGTGTAAACTGCGGCAAATCTGCCCTCAGTTTTTATTCTCTGATACTGCTGTGCGTGTTAACACCAAGGCAGTGAGAGGAGGGCTGTTGGGCGAGGGGATTTATGTAGGAGAAGCTGAGTGCTTCTAATGAGAGAGTCTGTCAGTAGATGCTCTTTCAGATTCTTTTGCTTTTTCCAACTTGAATAATCATCCTATTTATTTCTTTAATGGAAATAAGGCACACATTTTTGAAAAATAGTATAAATGAATATGATTTTGAATATGTAATATGGGACATTAGAAAGTCCCATATTTCTCAAACTTTTAAATTGTCAACAATTTTACAAGAATTCATACTTGATTTTTTTCTTCTGATTAACGTGAGTTTTTAGGTGTCTGAGACCACATTATTATATCTAGCTAGCTGTCTGTTCTACCAGTTTGTGTCTCGCCACTAGCGTGAGTGCTGCTTACATGTTCAGGATATTCTAGTTGCTGTTTCTAACGTGTTTCCTGAAATGTTTCACCATGTGTGGCTAGTCCTTGCTAGTGAACCCAGCTACTCCACCAGCTCCACCAGCTCCTCCCATCAGCTAGTATGCTAAAGAAAATACTACAGGCAATTGCATTCTCTGGGACATTGTTGACCCTCAGGTAGAGAGTGTTTTCACAAGGAGAAATTTGAGATAAAGACATTGCTGCTCCACAGCTAATCTTTATCTTAATTTCCTGTAGCCTGCTGAGAACCAGGAAGTAAGAGGAGAAGTTTCTTAGCCTGTTTATGTCCTTTGTTCCAGAGTGTATGTTCATACGATCCAAACTAAAAATTGGGACAAAAGAGCCAATACTAGGACAGATTATTGAAGTCTGGAGGCCAGAGACTCTAAAGTTTTATTTCTAGCAAGTGAGAAGTGATAAATTTGATGACAGTATTCCGAAAGACTTCTTGTCCCTTTAAAATACTTGTCATCATTCTGGGCTATTTATAGTCTCCATTTAATAGATATAATTAAGCTTAATTACTAATAGACAGTAGTCTGGTACTCAAATATTTGTGCACATTACATTTTTAAAATCTTAATTTCTAGCTTTGTCAAGTGCTCACTCCTAAAGTGAAGTCGCGTGTGGTGCTACTATAAAAAATAATATATTCCCTCTACTTCTTGGCCCCTCCTCAGTCCTGACCAGGTAGAAATCGCTAGCTTTGTCGGCAACCTGTCACTCAAGTTGTCCTTGGAATCTGCTTATGCACTGTTGTTGCTTTTCTGAGACATGGGTCACTAGCAGCCAGTCCTCCCCCCAAAAAGCCAAAACATGAGTGAATGAATGAATGAATGAATGAATGAATTCACTCAGCAAATGCTTATGCAGTAATCAGATCCTCAGGGTACACAGAACAGCAGAAGATCACTGCTGTTGTATTAATTATATTCTACTAAGGCGACATGAACAGGTTTTTAAAAAATACATGCATGGTAAATTAGATGTAGCAAATGCAGTGTGGAGGGAACAAAGACTTTGGGAAAGAGTAACTGGCTTTGTATCTGTGAGTGATAGGCATGGCCAGGGCCGCAGCTTTGTTAGTAGTTAGGCTCTTATACTGTAAGGCTGAGGAGAGCCAGGGTTCTGATGCAGGAAGGAGAGTGTTGTAACAAGTGCAAAGAAAAGAGCGCAGGGGGTTACTGGGTCTTCATCGTTGAGCACCAGTGTGTAAGAGTGAGGGGTCTGTGTGGGGAGTAGTCTGGAGGACCAGGAGTTGACATAGGGGGCTGAGCAGAGGCCCACATTGCGGTTGTCCACATTGTGGTAGATGTGAGCCTACACAGGTGTGCAGTGATTTGGTAATTGGATATGGGGATTAGGAAGGAGGTGGTCTCAAGTGTGACTCCAGTCTTGGCTTAAGCTGTAGGTGAGGAATCCTTAGAGAAGAAAATTAAGGCTTGGTATTGAACATATTAAAAGAGGCGTGTGGGCCAATTTGTGCTGAGTCCAAACTCTTTAGAGCTTGGCATAGCAATTAGCAGTCCTGAGCATCCATATACAGATTTCTTTTGTAGTTCTGGAACAGGGTATCGTGGAGGAGAGGGTAGGGAAGGAGGGCCTTTTGGTTCATCCTCCTTGAGAGGTGGTTGATGTGAGGTTTTATATTGGAGTAAAGGGGGACAGAAACCTAAGGGTAAGCACTGTGCTTGTCCTCAGTCAGAAACCAATGATTTGTGTTGATTTGGTTGTGGTAGGTGAAGGGTTTCTAGTTACCACTGAGTGAGCTCACTGCTGATTTGGGCCTAATGCAACGATTCCAATGGACAGCTCGTATGGCTGTCTGATACAGTTTAGTATTCATCTATTAATTTTCATGACAGCCAAATGTTTTCTGTACTCTTTTAGGGTTCAGACAGTTCTCTTAAATGTAGAAGAAAAAAATTTAAACAATTCTTAGTGCTATATTTGTAAAAAAAAATACTGGGAAGGAAGGCTCAAAATATTAGTGCTTAATCATTCCTAAGAAATAAAACATTTGATTTTATTTTTCTTAAATGCCTTGCACATTAGTGTTATGTTTGTAATCTTGCAAAAGCAAAATAGAGGTGTCAAAAATTAGTATTTTTGTTTTTTACAAATAAAACACAAGGCAGACATGATGGCACATGCTGGTACTAGAAATACTTGGGAGGCTGAGGAAAAGTATTAAGTTTGAGGTTGTTCTCGGCTACACAGTGAGATTGCGACTTAGCCATCCCCCGAAGTAAAATACCTACTAAATCAGTTTTTAGAAGTTAGTTTTCCTCTGTAATTAAGTAGTGATACTATTTAGATTTCATATTGGACACATACTTCACATTTTACTTTTTAGATTACTTGTCTTTGGAGTATTAATGGCAAGAAGATCAACTAGGAAGAACAATGCTTAAAGATTATACTTCTGTATATCTAGATGGTATCTTTCCTCAGAGACGTACCCAGCTCTTTGCTAGATGACGCAGGGCAAAATGCAAAGTGGGTCCATAAAACTGTGAACACGGCAGCCAATCCAAGTGGGCCAAAGGTCAGCTAACTGCCTCGCAACAGTGATAGCTTGTCTTTGGCCCACAGGTACTCTGGTGAAGGCATGTAAGAAGCCATATAGAGTATGCCTTTTGGAAACTGTTGCCTGTATAATTCACAAAACTTAATCTGAATTTGGTACTAAAGTTATGATTTTTCTGAAGTCTGGCCTTTAGTTGAATTTGAACTTGTAGTTTCATAGACAGTTACTAACATGGGCCTTGAATTTTTTTTTTTGTTTTATGTAGGGCTTTTAATGTGTTATGTGTAATATTTTGATGTAAAATAGCATTTCTTTTTTTTTTTTTTTTTTTTTTGGTAGCTTGCATTGAAAGGCTCGAGCTACAGTGGACTACTTGAGCGACATCATATTCACACCAAAAATGTAGAACACATAATTGATAGTTTACGGTAAGTCCATGCGATGGGGTCTTACAGAGGATTTTATATTCAGGATTTCTGATCTCATTTGTACTAGCAATCTAATTCTTAGATTGTTAGTAAAACTTGACACATTTCCAGAAAATTATATTGAGATTAAAAGACCAGATTTTATAATTTTTCTAAGGAAATTTCTGTCTTACTCTTAAAATTCATATATTTTCAGTAAGTGTCTCCTAGGGAAGCTCTAGTTCCTCGGTTCGCTCAATACTCAGCGGGTATTCCACTGTATGAGTAATAGATACGAGTGTTCATTAAAGTATTCCTTGGGTCTACAAAGACCGTTGGAGACTCCTCAGCTTGCAGTTGAATCAGTTTGTGACTGTAAAAGAGGAGTCTAAGAACATGCCAATCACCAAATACTTGGAGTGTCTGCCACTCTATGAATTATTTGTTGAACTTCAGGTAATAGTTATTTTTTAATGAATATGTCAATTTTATATAATAAATATAAAAACACTTTTATATTAAATCTCAGCATCAGAAAAAGAGGAAAGTGAAATTCTGATCACATTTGTTTTAAGTCCTGTGGAGATTTGGTTTTGGTTGTCAACGTTTATTACTTCCTGACTTGTCATAGTTAATTGGCTGTATATGCTAACTTTACAAACTATACCTAGATTTGTTTCTATAACAGATTATTATTATTATTATCATTATCATTATTATTATTTGGTAATACTCTGCCTCTTAGAAAATGTCCGTGTCTTAGATATGTCACCAGAGGAAACCGTTGTGCAACTTCTTATCCTAGGGATGAAGGGATCGAGGTTCGCCTGGTCAAGCGGAGGGAGTATGATGAGGACACTGTGCGATGGGCAGACGCTGTCATAGCTGCAGGAGGTAACTGCTTCCCAGAGACAAGGTGCTGGGCACAGGCAGCTTTCCTGGATGTTGTTTCCAGGTTGTTGGAGTCCAGCTGTTTTGAATCCTTTAAGTCCTATGAAACAGGTTTTTTTGTTGTTGTTGCTTTGTTTGTTGTTGTCGCATTTTTTCTTACTGTCATTTATAATTCTTGATGCTGTGAGGCTCTCTGTGTTTTCTTTAGTCGTAACATGAACATCTTACCTTTAAACTCAGAGGATGCTTTGTGGGTGTATTTTGATTTAATAAAGAGCCAACGGTGAAAAAATGTATTAATGTTATCATTATTTGGCTCCATCATACCAAAATGTACTTTTTCTTGGGTTTTCTAATTATTAGTGACCATTTTTCAGCTTTAAACTGAAAGTAGTTGTTGCAGGGAAGATATTAAATTGCACATGATTGGATATGTGTTTACTAAAATATCATAAATCTTTGAACTGGTTTAATAGGTCAGGGAAGGAGATGTTTGAAATTAGAGCCCAGTCCTGGACAATGATGTCCAGTTGGGTGACATTATTGTCATTTGATGGGTTGTTGAGGTAAGAAATTCTGCCAGCCATTCTAATGTGCAGGATAGTCTTCTAATGTAAACACTTTTCTGCCTGTCTTGGCCCTGTTGAAATCCTAAATCTGTGCAACAGGCTCAGCACAGTACAGCAGGCTCAGCACAGTACAGCAGGCTCAGCACAGTACAGCAGGCTCAGCAC
>JADRCD010206736.1:0-10195 GCA_019843815.1 Montemys delectorum
CCTTTTGTTTTGTTTTGTTTTGTCTTCTTTATTTTTGAGACGATGAAGTGAAAGCTCAGTTAGTAAGAACTTGCTGTTCAGACACAAGGATCTGTGCTTAATCTTCTGAACCCAGTTAAAAACTCTCAGGTGTGGTGACAGTCGCTTGTCCTAAAGGGGCAGCCTTAACTCTCCATGGCCAGGGAGCCAAGTGTATCAGCAAGCCCAGACCAATAAAAGACCCTGGAGAATAAGATTGACAACACTTGATGAACAACGCATACGGTTAGCCTCTGGCCTCCCCACTCACTACACACATACACAAACATACATACACGCACATATTTTTCTTTATCCTTTAGTGAACATGATCTGTGTACTTAGGATGTACAGTACTTATTGTAAAAAACTAACACATCTATCTTGTTAAACTTCTGGTCCTCTCTTTATGGTAAGTCCATCCCAAAATCCTCTCTTTTGGCCATTTTGAGAGACCCAATGCGGTGTTTTGAACGTCTTCTTTGACACCTCCAGAGGTCATTCTAGCTAATGTCTATTGAGCAGATTTCTCTGATTCACTGAGAATTGGCAGAGTGGGAATTACAGCCCGAGAAGGAAATAGATTTTCCACCCCTTTATTTTGCTGAAACTGTTTCCTCTCACAGTGTGAGTGGAATTTTAAGATGACATCTGAAACCCAGCTGGAAAACTGTGTAAATTCAGTAGCTGGACGTTCTTCCTTCAGGATACTATGCCAAAGGCTGAGGGAAGGTGCAGAGGCTGGGCAGGGGACAGGTTTTTACTGGGCTTGGGTGTGGAGATGGAGGAAAGGGAAAATGGGGTCGCCAGTGTAGCTGTGAGTCAGCCCTGGGTGTCTGTGGAGCCCCAGCTTGTCAGTGTGGTGTCTGGGGCAGTGTGGGTGTTTTTTTGTTTCTGATGCTTTCAGAGTGTTTTTAAAGTGTTTGGGGGAGGGGTGCGGGGAGCAGGGGACAACCCAGGAAGCCAAGGTCAACAATGAAGAGGATTTTGAATTTACAAAGTTAGTATTCCTCCCACCTCAAGGGGTATCCTTTACACCGACCTACGTTACCTCTAGGTTGGTAATATTCCTGAGAGAAGTGGTATAAAACCAACCATTCAAGGCTGCCTGTTCTCAAGAAATTTGACCAAATACTTTGTTTGGTTTCACAGATTAGAGCACCAGGTACCCTGTTCTGAAGTGGGTGGTGATGTGAGCCAGGAGGGAGGGGCTGGTTGCTCAATCACCCTAGAACCCCACCCCATACGATGGAGATACCACTAATAATGTGTCTTTCCTCCTCAAATAAACGTCTCTAGAGACTCCCCCATTAATACACGCAGAGATGTGTTTCCATGAGATTTTAACAGTCAAGATGAGCCAGCACAAAACTAGTAGCAAATGCATGAGTGACCATGGACTAACTGCTGTGAGGTGGAGAGAAACCAGAGCCAGGACAAACTCCAGAACATTGGGTTGGAGTAGCAGGTGGGGGTGCAGTGGGGGAGAGTGTCGCTGTGACCACTCCAGTGTTTTGTGACCTTCAAAATAGAGCCATGCTTAACCAATGCAGAAATGAGTACAGTAGCAAAAGCATGTGTGATTGTAGCTAATACTTTTCTTTCTGCATTCACACATATTCTATCTCTGACTACTGAGGAGGCAACACGTCAACGGGGCCACTGGGCACCAGGTCTGGGACCTTAAAAAAAAAATGAAGTGAGGACAAGCACAAACATTTCAAGCCCCTCCCACCCAGGCCCCTCCCACCAGGCCCTTCCCAACCAAGCTCCTCCCCCTGCTGTGCCATCCCTGCCTTGATGGACCGAACCTGCCTCCCTTCAGTTAGGCATTCTATTGCTGCAATAAGACAAGGAGCTAATGTATCAAGGGGAGCCAGCAAATGTTTCATGAAACATTCTTTAGAGACAGATGCTAGTGAACACCGGCCTGCTCCATGACTCAGCCTCCACACTTCCCTGCTGGAGCCCTCTCAATAAACAAAAGGAGGCCACAGTTGTCTGTGGGCTGTATGTGTGTGTTTGCAAAAATCCCTAGAAGATTCTGAGAAGCCTTCGGCTTAAAATCACTCTCTAGAAAGCCACATGTATTAATTTACAACATCCTTGTAGAATTTACCTTCCTTACAGATTTTTTGTAATGAAAATGAAACAATCTCAAAATTACAGGAAAGTTCTGAAGTTATAGTGTTTATCTTTGTGAGAATTCTTTGAGATCAAGTCAGTCATGAACCACATTTTTCATGATTTCTGATATATTAGCTTGTTTCCTACAAAGAAGACCCATGGTTAGCATTTTAATTTGTGTTTCCTGTATCTCCTATATTGACAATCTGCTCGTCAAAACTGTGATTTAAAAATGATATGTTTCTAATTGTGTGTGATGGTATAAGTAGTCATAGGCTTAGGGGTCCAAGGCAGAAGGATGGGGAATTTGAGGCTACCCTAGGCTACAAAATAAGAATTTAGGAGGTCAAAGCAGAGGGATTGAGCATTTGAGGCTAGCTGGGACTACAAAATAAGAACCTAGGAGCCCAAGGCAGAAGTACTGGAAATTTGAGGGTAGCCTCAGCTACAAAATAAGAACTTGTGTCCAAAAGAAAGGAAGGGAAGGAAGGGAGGAAAGGGGGGGGGGAAGAGAAGGAAGGGAGAACAGACCTGAAAAAGGAAAGAAAATAAACAGCTTCGCTTCTCCAATCCTGTCCTGCAACCTCATCGTCGTCCCAGCCTGGCCTTGGACAAGGCTGTAACACAAACACAACTGCATCCACATGTAGCTGTCATGTTTCCTTAACCTCTTGCCTGGATGTCTTCCTCCATCGCTGCTTGACTTTTGGGGCCCTAATCCTCGACTATGGTGATCATGTTTTTAGCAGGACAATAGATGTTGCTCTGGATTATAGAACATTCTACCAAGAGCTAGGCACTCCTGTGGTTCTATTATTGGTGAGGCTCACAACTAGCTTGATGGCGGTTTCTTCCAGTGTCTCTGACATTTCTCGGATTCTCTTATCCTTAGTACTCAATTAACATTTTGAGCATAACAATTAGAAGTTGTATAAATATCTTCTCCCTCTATAAACATCTGTGCTAGTTACTTTTCCTGCTGTGACAAGATACCTGGCAAAAGTAGTTTAAGGAAGGAAGAAGAAAGGAAGGAAAGAAGGAAGGAAGGAAGAAGGGAGGGAGGGAGAGAGGGAGGAAGGAAAAAGGGAGGGAGGGAGAGAGCAAGGAAAGAAGAAGGGAGGGAGGGAGGAAGGGAACGAAAGAAGGATGGAAGGAAAGAAATAAGGAAGGAAGGAAGGAAGGAAGGAAGAAGGGAGGGAGGGAGGGAGGGAGGGAGGGAGGGGAAAGAAAGGGAAGAAGGGAAAAAGGAAGGGAGAGAGGGAGAAAAGGGAGGAAGGAAAGGAGGGAAGGGAGGAGGGAAGGAAGATAGAATGGAAGGAAGGGAGGAGGGAAGGAAGGGAGGAAGGATGAAAGGAAGGAAGGGAGAAGGAAGGAAGAGAAGAAAAGAGGAAAGAAAGGAAGGAAAGAAAGAAGGCAAGCTTCATTAATTCACAGTTTGAGGGTGCGGTGCATTGGGGCAGGTAAGTCCTGGCAGCAGAAGTGTGGGTAGCTAGTCATTATGCACTCACAGTCAGAAAGCAGAAAGAGAGGGATGCTTTTTCCTCTGTATCCCATCCAGGATCCTAGCCCATGGGATGGTGAATGGGTCTTCTCACATCAGTTAATCCACTTGAGATAATCCTTCCTAGGCATGTCCAGAGGATTGTCTTGTCAGTGATTCTGGATCCTGTAGAGCTGATGACCAGTGTTAGCCACCATGCCTGGTCAGCACATCAGGATGATGACTTTAATTTTAAACATTACATCTGCAGATGCAGTAAACACCAGTAGTCGTCATTACCATATGTCAAAGGCTGGCATCTATGCTGTACGTTGCTGTTTGTGATCTTCAGGGGGCCCAATGCTTTGTTATAACCACAGGAGTTAGAAGTACTCCCTAAGGGACAGCAACTTGCCCACCTGCAGATGGTGGCACTTGAGTGTGCTCACTCAGTTGGAATGCACTTTCTCTCCCTCACTCCAGAGGTAGGCAAGCCTCCAGAGGGCCCTCAATCTCCCAGCGTCCTCCTTCTGAGCTTACTTACATGTACTATGTCCACTAGAAATGCAAAATGTTCAGAATTATTTTTAAAAATGAATGTAGGAGCTGGGTCAGAAAAGTGTTTGCCTTACAAACATGAGGACCTGAGGCAGAACTCACATACAGAACAAAAACAAAAAACAAAACAAACAAACAAAAACATGTGCAGTGGGGAGCACATGCAATCTAAGCACTGGTAAGACAAAGACAGGTGGATCTCTGGGGTTCATGGGTCACCCACTTTGGGATGTTTGCAGAGCTGTAAGTTCAGTAAAAGACTCTGTCTGAACAATGAGGGTGGATGGGGCTTAAGGAATAACTTCTAAAATTATCTTCTGACCTCCACATGTATACACTCACACACACACACACACACACACACACACACACACACACACAGAGGCATACACAAAATAGACGTTGTTTTCAACAGTTAGATTGCTGAATAGCACAATCTGCCATCTTGACAGGAAGTCACTCAGGAAAGTCTGCCAACCCCCTTGGCAAGAAAGGCCTTGTGGAAGAGTCTGGATGGATAGTCAACATCCTGAGGATCAGAAGGAGGTACCCCATTCTGCACAGAGCACCTTTGAATGGAACAGTCACTGCAGTGTTAGGTCAGGACATCACTGTCTCGATCTGGGAAGGAAACACAGGTAAAGCCCTGCCCTGAACATGGACCTCTATGTTATCTGCCAAGACTTGCATGGTGGAAAGAGCAGACAATGACAACCATTCCAGCATAATATGACTCCAGTCCTCCTGCTCCACAGACCACGAGCACAGAGGAGACATGCACCACCTGTCCATACCTGCCTAGGCATCATTGCTTTCCACCTCCTCCCTAACAGTAGCCACTGACTCCCCTTCCTAGCTAATATCACTAAACAAAATCTGAGGACCTCACCCTTGTTTGCTTCCTGTGTGAGTACAAAAAACATCTGGACACAGGATGTATGTGGTCCCTGAGCAGTTAAATCTCAGTTAAAATGCTTGCAGTGCCCTGAGATGACCTGTACTTACTAACTTACGCTTAGTTGTTAGCAGATTCCAAGTGGCAATCCCTGTGGCTGCTTTGATGATTGATCTTCATTTTCAACTTGCTGGGCTTTAGAATCACCATGGAAACATATTTCTAGGTGTGTTTATAGGTGGGGGAGTTCTTCTCAGCAAGGAAAACTACCTTTGAATATGGACAACAGCACCCTGTGGCTAGAATCCCGGACTGAATCAAAAGGACCCCAGTGGACAGAACCCAACATCTTTAGGCTCCTGATTGCTGATGCAATGGGTCCAGCTGCCTGATGCTCTGTCCCTATGATGTCTGATCATGACAGAACACCCTTAAACTGGGACCCAGAATGAAGCCCCTCTTCCTGAAGTCACTTTTGCTTGATATTTCATCACATCGATGAGAAGTAGCTAATGCTGTTTGTATGACATCAGGAACCTGGGTTCAGCTGCATCTCAGTCTCTGTGGGTCTGACTTGATAGATAAGCAGTTACTATTAGCACAAGCAACAGTGCTCTGAGCAGCTGAGGTACTGGGGGGACCTCCTAAGGGACTGTGGCACAGGGACTTTGAAGACGGTGTAAGATTGGCAGAGAAGTGGGTGGTTCCATCATTCAAAGTGGAATTACTTCCATTTGTTAACAAAAATGCTGACAAATACAATCCATGTGTCAATCTTCAAATATTTAGCAAAACCCACCATGTGTTAAGTACTTGTCTGGCTTCTGAATCTGCAGAGATGACCATGACAAGCAGGAAAGGTAGAAGTATCTCTTCTCAAAAGAAGGCCGGCTAGGATGGGAGTCAGGCGACTGTCAAGTGAGGATGGGTCAACACCCACTCAGGACATGCTGGTAGCTCATAGACACTGATCACAGTCAAAGCTCACAGCGGAACTGGAGACTCACTTCTACCTCTCCTATCCTAGCTCAGTCTAGTTTCTCACCATGTTAGGCTGAATGGCCACCTCAGCTGCATCCCCCAGTATCAACAGAGGAGAACTGGATAATTCTTCCTATCAATGATACAGAGATCAGAGTACTAACCACCAAATCTCCAAAAGTGTGAAGACTCCAGGCGAAGTTGGGTACAGATCTAGGGTTGGTCCAGGCCTGACTGAATACTGTGTAGTCTTTCCTTCCACTAGACTAAGAATGAACACTAGAATCATCTCAGTGTAAAGCTTTGAAGACCCAGAATGCAAAGCGAAGACAGACTGGTTAAGACAGACTGGGTAAAGCCAACCCACCCCAAGCTGGTCCCGTGGCCAATTAGCCGGCCAGCCTGTCTGAGTGGGACGAGGCAGCTCTCAATGAATTCCACTATTTTTATAGCAAGGCAAACTCCAAGAGTTGTCTGGGATTTATTTCAGGCCCTCTTTAGGATGGGAAAGTAAAGCCTCCCTGTTTGTACAAGCCACTACGTGTTTACAGAGAGATTCTGAGCAGACTGCCAACTGCAGAACATGGCTGGCCTAGTTTTGAAGAGAATCTTAATTAGTAACACCAGGAAAAAAAAAAATTCCCATTTGAACCAAGATTCCATGTCCCAGAAGTTGTCATCTTGACTATCCTAAGGCTTATGGGTGACTCTTTATTTCTGGAACTATCTTGTGAAGATGGAGTAAAAGAATCCCAAATGATATATTTATCTCATTACATCAAAGGGGAAAATTCCAGCAACTCCCAGCTCACACATAGAAGAGGCGTGGGCACTTTGTAGCAGTGTCCACCCTGAGGCTCTGGCTTCCTTTGCTAGCCCTTCTGTTTCAGAAAAGACAAGTTCCCTTGCTGCAACCCAGGTTTGTGTTCTGGATGTCTAGGTGGGCCCCCAGGTGAAGCTGACATTGTTACTTTGCATTGAGGTTTAGGTAATGACTGTACATCTGATAAGTCCTTACTCAGAAGTGATAACGTTGGCTTGGGGAACTGACTCTGCAAAGTGCAGGATCCCTGGGACTCGCAGTCAGCCTAGCTTCATGGGTGAACTCTGGGACAATGATAAAACGCATCTCAAAAACTAAATCGAGTGGTGTTGTAAGAATGTCAGTTAAGGTTGACCTCTGACTTCCAGGTGCATTAGCCCACATGTGCATGTGACAAAAGAAGCTCAGGAAGGAAGGAGGATGTGGAGGTGAGAGGAATTCTTAGACAGGGTTGGAGGGCATCGCATCGATACTAGAGAATGGAGTGCCTGGAGGAGGGGAGGCACTCACTTTGTTCCTAGCGTACCTGGCCATTTCATGTTTTTTCCAGGGCGCTGGAGAGACGCTCTGGGAAGATGTCACCTAATGCCCAGCATTTCCTCCTCCAGAGTCTCCCCATGACCAGCCAACACTTTCCTGCCTTCTGTTGCATGAACAGAGAGTGTGTGAGTGGTTTGGATTTGCATGTTGGAGCCTCAGCTTTGGCCATTCTTCACTAGCTGGTCTTCTTTAAGGAGGGACCCTGTTGAGAGCTGGGTTGATCCAAGGCTTCCCCTGAGTTCCTAATGAAGGAAGAAAGAACCAGGGTGGTAGAGAGTCAGTAATGGCCTGGGACCAGAGCCTTGGGGGAGCCGAAGCTTCAGATCCTGAAAGCCCAACTCTTCCTACCCTAAGACTATGATTATCAGTCCCGAGATATCCTGTGTTCCCTTGTTGTAACATTTGTCTGATTAGCTTCCCGCTGACTTCATCCCATTGTATGACAGCTTTCTGCTGGCACTGTCCTATTTCTCCCCTGGAACATAGAAGATGCTGTACTTCTTAATCAGCTTGCTTAGCATAAGACAGCTTGTGCAAGGCCTCCCCGCCCCAGCCTTTCTATCCTCTTCCTTATCTTATCTCCTGGTTAGCCCACTTAGGACCCTTGGATGACCCGCTTATCCAGACCCTGGAATGAGTCAGGAGTCCCCTTTGCCACCTCCAGAAGGGGCTATTACAGAGTCTTTCGCCACTGCTATGAGACTGCAGGTCACTGGCTCTGAGACCTCAGCTAGGTTTCTGTTCTGCCAATGACCTGAGCTGGGCTACTCAGACAGCTCGGACATGTCTAACTTTACAGAAGAGTAACCGCTGCTCCCTCACATCACCGTCCCCACACTCTCTTAATCCGTGATAGATGTTTTGAAAATAAGTATGTTTTCATTGCAGAAGCAAGGGTTAAGACAGAAGAAGTGAAAAATGAACTATTAGTTAGGCACAGTCAGCCATCTATATCTGTGAGCCCAGCTCCTGGGAAGTGGAGGCAGGAGGATCAGGAATTCAAGGTTATTTTTTTTGCTACATAATGAGTTTGAAGCCATCCTGGGCTTCATGGAAACCCTGTATCCAAACAGGGGTTGGGGAGGTGTGACAGTTTATAAAGTACCTGCCATGCAAGCATGAGAAACAGAGTTTGATCCTCAGAGTCTGTGCATGTTTGTAACCCCAGCATTGAGGTGGAAATGGAAGGATGCTGGTGCATGCTGCCCAGTCAGTCAACCTGAGTTGGTGAACTTCAGCTTCAATAAGACAGCCCGTCTTAAAATATAAGGTACAGAATAAAAAAAATGAAGGAAACACTTGTTGTTAACCTCTGGCCTCCACATACCCACATATCTGCACATGTACATAACACTCAAACACATACGCACATAGGCACACAGATGAAAATGAATGAACAAGAAAATAAAATGTAACTATTAACTACAAAAAAAGACAAGATAAAAAAATAAATAAGATAACATTCCTTCATATGTTTGATGAACGAATAACAGAATCGTGTTCAGGATTCACCTTCTGAAGGGGACTGAAAAACTCTGCTTTCCCACATTTTCTGGATGGTAATCTGGCTGCTGGGGTGGGCTTGGTATGGAGCTGGAGTCAGGGGTCACAGAAGCAAAGATGAAGATCATCCAGTGGTCCCACAACTGTGTCTTCCCTCAGCAACCATGGGATCTGTTAGTGTGTGGAACAGACATGGTCATATAGATGCTCATATAATATAACATTTTGGCAATTTGTCATTTGAGAAAATTTGTTTGCACACAGAACTCTCCAGAGGCCACAATGAACTAGGCACATGCTTGGCTAGTTTGAGGACTAAGGCACGCGGGACTCAGGTGTCCCTTTCATATAGATTGTTAGACCGAGATGGGGTGGATTTGTGTGTGAAAGTCCTTGGTTGTCTTTCAAAATTTTTCCTAGGTTAAAAAATATCCACAAATGCTTCCATGTAGCATCACCAACAGGATGTTTTCTCTCCCCTTGTCTTATACTTGGTGTATCATACGTGTGTAACCCAAAGAGTCAAAGCATTATTCTGGGCCATGCTATAACAACAGGGCATCTATGACACTATGGTCTCTTCCAACTCTTATACCAGTTGTCTTTGCCTCCCACAGACCCAGCATGAAATGTCTCGAAGATAGGCTATTTGCCTTCCCTAAACCATGAATATCAAAGAGTGGAAGGGAGGGTTAGTCAAGAGTCCCTAACATTTTAGTCAAGAACAGACCACGTGTATGGTGGTGGACCTTCAGGATGATGTTGGGACTGCAAAAGTCCCATAGTCTAGTGACATCACAGCTGTCACTCACTGCTCAATAGGATGCTCACATGTGTGAGGTCACACTTTAAAACAACCTCATTGCACTGCCGACTGTAAAAAGACGTTGCGCACAGTTCGGTTGGTAAAGTGCTTGCATTGCAAACTTAAAGACATGGATGCAGTCCCCCAAATCCACATTTAAAAAGCCAGGTGTGGTGGGACCTTCTTGTATTCCCAACACTTGGAAAGTATGGACAGAAGTATTCCAGGGGCTCACTGGAAAGCTAGCCTAATCTAGCGGCATGCTCCATGTCCAGTGAAAGACACCATCTCAAAGAACAAGATGAAGCCAATGAGTTGATTATTCACATGGTTAAGGCATGTGCTCTGTGAACCTGACCACATGAATCAATCACCAGAACTCACATGAAGGTGGGGGGAGTGACCTGGCTCCCTGCAGCTGTCCTTTGACCTCCATGTGTTGTGGTACTGAAATTCCCATATCCA
>JADRCD010206737.1:7337-18438 GCA_019843815.1 Montemys delectorum
ATGTGCACATGAGCGCAGGTGCTCACAGTCTCTATGTTTATGTGCACATGAGCGCGGGTGCTCACAGACCCTAGAAGAGGGCATCTGATCTGCAGGAGCTACAGGAAGTTGTATGCTCCCCTGTGTGGGTTCTGGGATCTGAGCTCAGGTCCTCCGCAAGAGTGGCAAGCTAAACTGCTGCCCATTTCTCCAACCCCCAATAATGTGAAGAAGATATTTTAAAATGGGGGTGTTTTGGACATTAATAATCAAAGGCAGATGACTAGATTCTTTTATGTTCTCATCAGAAAAGAAGAGCCGGGTGTGGTAGCTCATGCCTTTAATCCCAGCGTTCAGGAGACAGATTTCTAGGAGTTCAAGGCCACACTGAGACATAGGAGGCATTATCTAAAAAAACATTCTGCTAATTTACTTTTTATCTGGTATCGAATCTATATATTTTGATATCTAATCTGTCCAAACTGTACTACAAATCTGAATTCTAAAGCAGCATATTTTAAAGAGAAATTATATTTTTGCCAATACTGTAAGACTTGTTAAGTATAGAAAATAGAGAAACAAGTTTACATTTATGATGCAGAATGAATTTACTAGTTAAAACATACATTTGTCATTTGTCAATATAGTCTATAAAAAAAAACCCTTAATTTTCCTCTCAGAATGATAGATAACTCATTTAATCACAACAACAGGCCTCTAAAAGTACAATACTGTTTTTGAAACTACAGAAAAAAAAAGTTTAGGGAAGTTTAACGTTCCCAGTATCCAAGTTCCCGCTTTAGAAGAAGCTGACTCAAACTTAAGGCAGAATGGATTTACTTCAGTTTTATTCATTCAGAGCTTCATTTATTCATTATATATTTGAGCTTTCAGGTCAGTGTAGCAGAGAAGGCATGCAGAGCAGACCTGCTTGTGTCACAGCAGGTAGGAACCAGGGTGGCCGAGGAGACGAGGGAGAGGTGGTGGCTGGCTTTTCCCTCTCTTTTACACCAATGTGTACCCCAGCCTATAGTTGGGTGCCCATGCAGGACAGATCTTCCCCACCTCTGTTAGTCCTCTTTGGACTCATCTTTGCAAACGCCCCCAGAGATGAGCTTTACCAGCCTGCTAGGTGTCTCTTAATCCAATCAAAGGGATAATCAAAATTAATATCACAAGAGTGTGTTTGGATTTTCGGAGGCAGGGTTTCTTTTTTGTTTTTTTTGAGACAGGGTTTTTCTGTGTACAGCCTTGGCCTGGAACTCAACTTTGTAGACCAGGCTGGTCTTGAACTCACAGAGATCCACCTGCTCTGCCTACCAGGTGCTGGGATTAAAGGTGTGCACCACCACCACACAGGAGATTTTTTTAAAATCTGTCTTTTCTTCTGTCTCACCAACCTTGTTTCAAGCTCTAGTTATCGTTCATGGATTCTGTTGAGAATGTTCAGTCTCTTGGTTTCAATTTCCTTCCATTTCCTATATCCGCTCAGGAGGAAAAAATTCTCAGCGCAGAATTTGCAGTGGTATTTTCATCTTTCAATATTTTCACGACCCAGAACATGAAATACGAATTTTTGACCATTCCAAGAGACAGTCTTTCATAATCTTTGCCCGCTTAGCCTTGAATTTGTCTTGCTCTCGTTTTCTGCTGTCCTGTGTTTTCTGTCATAGGCTTGTTTCCCACGTGTGTGCTCGGGCTTCCTTCTAGATGCTGACGTCACCAAGCCATGCTCTGCCCTGTGCTCTTCACCCACCCTACCTCATTGTTTAACTCAGGTTGTCTCTCAAAATTCTTTGAAGAGTTCGTTTTATTTCTAGTTGTGTCTGTGGGGTGCCCACAGAATCCACAGAAGGTTGTCAGATCCGGAGCTGGGGGACTCAGAGGCAGCTGGGAGCTACTTCACATAGCAGCTGAGCCTGGGTCCTCTGCAAGAAACGGACAAAGGGGGCTGGAGAGATGGCTCAGTGGTTAAGAGCACTGACTACTCCTCCAGAGGTCCTGAGTTCAATTCCCAGCAACTACACAGTGGTTTACAACCATCTGTAATGGGATCTAATGCCCTCTTCTGGTGTGTCCGAAGACAATGATTCACATATATATAAAATAAATAAATCTTAAAAAAAGAACAGAAAATAGTTTTAACCACTGAGCCATCTCTCCAGGACTCCCCAAATTCTTTTCTGTTTATCTATTTATTTATTATTTTATTTTTGGAGACAGAATCTCTCTCTGCATAGCCCTGGCTATCCTGGAACTTACTATGTAGACCAGGTTGGTGTGAGACCTACCGTTTCTGCCTCCCAAATGCTTGGGCTAAAGGCATGCACCACTATATTCAGCGCAAAACTGTTTTCTTTTTTAAAATAAAAAAACAATTGGCTCAAATAATCTCTTATTTTCTGAATACATTACTACATAGTTATTTGTTTTGTTTTGGCCTCACTTTTTTGTTTTGTTTTTTCCGAGACAGGGTTTCTCCGTATAGCCCTGGCTGTCCTGGAACTCACTCTGTAGACCAGGCTGGCCTCAAACTCAGAAATCTGCCTGCCTCTTCCTCCCAAGTGCTGGGATTATAGGCATGTGCCACCACCGCCTGGCTTGGCCTCACTTTTTAAATAGACTAAAGTCTTGGAGGGTGGAAGCTAGGATCTTGTTTAGCAATCATGGCTCTCAGCAGAATGCCTTGGATATTCAGATATATTCATTGAATGTTCCTTGTGTCAGTGCAGGAGTATATTTGAATTAGTGAGGCATTTTGTAATATTTCTTGTAATTATGATAAAACTTTAACTTCTCTTTTCCTCAAAGGAAAGAAAAGGAAAATATTCAGGTTTTTACTTCTGAGGAATAAAACCTTCTATTGATATTGTTGCCCATAGAGTATGACTTTATTATTTAAAAGATTTTTGCAAAAAAGAAAACCATTTGAGTAAATTTTATTTTGTTTTGTTTTGTTTTGTTTTGTTTTGAGACAGGGTTTCTCTGTGTAGCTCTGGCTGTCCTGGAACTCACTCTGTAGACCAGGCTGGCCTCCAACTCAAGAGATCCACCTGCTTCTGTCTCCCAAGTGCTGAGATTAAAGGCATGCGCCACCACTGCCCAGCCCCATTTGAGTAACTTAAAATGACATTTTATAATTATTTTTAAAGAAAAATTTGAAACTCATTTTCTGCCAGGATTTAGTTTAATGTAATACTAGTTAAGAGAGTAATGTGTTGATCAGGAAACTATAAAATAGAAAGAAGGTGTGGGATAAGGTGCCAGGGTTTCTGGGTGATCTCAGCAGAACTGAAATGCAACCTCGTGTTTTCAGAGCGATCTAGAGGTTAGATGGGAATGGCTGGCCTGCCTGCCTCCCTCTGGGCTCAGGTTCCAGGCAGATGACCCAGAACCACATCCCTGGGGAGTCAAGTGTTGCTGCTGTTTGAGGGGATGCTCTTCACTTTACTCTATCAACCATCTTTGTTGCCAAAGGATAAGCTACATGAGAAAATATTTGGCACAAACTTAAGTATGTCAAGTATTGTGCTTCTGTGTGGGATGGCATATTAGTTAACGTCCTTTTGATGCTTCACAATAAATTAACAAATTATTGCATTGTAATTAAAATTTAAAAAGCGTTCTTCTATGAGCGCACATTTTTGTTTAGAATAGTGAATTATGTATGCCTCTAAAAAGCTTCAGAAGTACATATTTCATTTTCCTTCTCACCCCACCCCCATTCTTTTGTAGTTATTTTTTTAAAACTTCAGTGTCTAAACTTTGGGTTTCTTTAAATTCTACCTTTTGGTCCTATTCTGTCTCAGGATGGCTTGGGATGATGACTCAATTCTACTAACCACACATTTAGTAGGAGGCCAAAGTATAGCAGCGAATCTGAGGTAAACTTTTCCAACTTTGGAACTCTGAAATACCGTTTTCTAAGAGTAAAACTACATTTTAACTTAAGGGTAATTATACTAACTTGCACAGTCTCTGGTTGCAATTGTTCTTCACTGCTGGGTTTGAAAGAAGACAAGTGGTTTTGTTTTGTCTCTGTCTCACAGTGAAGTGTGCACTCAACCTTCCTTCATTTTGCCCTGTCCCTCCCTGGCTCCGTCCTGTCCTGGTTTCCTTCTCCACTCTGCCAGTTTTAGCAAGTAGTTTTTTTCTTTTTGGTGTTTTGTTTGTTTCTGAGACAGCGTCTCTATACAGAGATCTGGCTACCCTGGAACTCACCATGTACACCAGGGTGTTTTTTCTTTTTAAATTTGCCGCCGGGCAGTGGTGGCGCACAATTTTAATCCCAGCACTTGGGTGGCAGAGGCAGGTGGATTTCTGAGTTCGAGGCCAGCCTGCTCTACAGAGTGAGTTCCAGGACAGCCAGGGCTACACAGAGAAACCGGTCTTTAAAAAAAAAAAAAAAAAAAAAACAAAACAAAACAAAAAAAAAAACCTAATATATATGCCAGAAGAAGGCATTGGATCTCCTGGAACTTAGTTACAGAGGGCTGTGAGCCACCATGTGGGTGCTGTGAACTGAACCTGGGTCTTCTGTAAAAGCAGCAAGTGCTTTTAACTGCTGAACCATCTCTCCATTTCTTCATTTTAATAAAAAAAGCCTATATATATGTATATATGTATATACACATAAAAAGACTACACCACACACACACACATTTGTTTTGTCAACTTGACACAAACTAAGAGTCACCTGGGAAGAGGAGCCTCGCCTGAGGAACTGCCTCCTTCAAACTGGCCTGTGTGCATATCTGTGGGGACATTTTCCTGATCACCGATTGAGGTGAGCAGGTGCAGCATTCATTACCTCTGGCCCTGCCTATATGAGAAAGCTGGCTGAGCAAGCCATGGGAGCAAGCCAATGTCCAAGGTTGGCTTCAGTTCTGTTTCAAGCTCCTGCTTTGGTTTCCTCCCGTCATGGACTATAACCTGTAGGATGTAATAAGCCCTTTTCACCCCCAAGTTGCTTTTGGTCATGGTGATTATCATAACAACAGAGAAGCAAACTAGAATACTCTGGAAAGAAAGAGACCAGTCATTTTTGTTGATGTGGTTTTCTTGAAGGTCACTTATCTAATAGTCTCAGCCAGTCACCATATAATGGAAACTTCAGAGTGGACTTAAAATGTATTTGAAGAACTAAAATCAATTTCATAAAAATTACTGGAGGCTTTCCAGTAATGTGACTCAGTCTTTCTGTTCTTAGGATTTATTCTTAACTTGGACACAGTTTTAACTTGGTTGGCTATTTGACTTTGCTAACGGTAGATTAGTTCATTAGAAAAGAAGATGTTGCAAGCTGCTTGCTGACAGACCTCCTCAGGAGCAGCAGTGTATGAGCTGACTGCTAGTGCACAGAACTGTCAAGAGCAACAGTGTGTGAGCTGACTGCTAGTGTACAGAACCATCCAAGGCAGACCTCAAGACTGGAAGAGAGCCAGCCACTCCAAGGACTTTGTTCTCCCGCTAGGACATCAGTTCTCCATAGTAATTGAAGCTCATTGTGATGACTAAATCAATAAAGTTTAATTATGTTTTGTAGATTTTAAAAAATATCTAAAACAAAGCACATAGCTCATTTTTAAAAGATTTCCATCGAGAATGGCTAAAATAACACATTTTGAGACTTACTAGATGAGAAGCCGTTCTGTGGAAAACAGCTTTTGGCGTTTGGGTTTCATCTCACTTCTGTCTCGGTGATATTTTTGCTTGGAAATACAGAGTATTACTATATCTAGAATGTACATAGACATTTTCTTTTTTTTTAATTAGATATTTTCTTTATTTACATGTCATATGTTTTCTCCTTTCCTAGTTTCTCCTCCAAAAAACAAACAAACAAACAAAAACAACAAGAACAAACCCCTGTTGCCTGCCCCATGCCTGCCACCCCACCCTCTCCTACTTATTGGCCCTGGCATTCCCCTACACTGGGGCACAGAACCTTCACAGGGCCAGTAGACATTTTCTAAGTCTAAGCTACAATCCTACAAAGATATATTGGACCTCTTTTTTTTTTTTTTTTTGGCTTTTAGAAGAAGATGAGTAAGAATCTGTTTATTTAAAAAATATCTTTGAATGAGTTGATCCAACGGTATTAGTCATCATAGAAATGACTTAAATTAAAATCAAGTTGTTGAAAACAGCCTGTTCATGCTGAGTATCACCCTGATTCATGCAGTATGGCAAATAAGTCTTTTTTTTTAAAGAATTATTTATGTATTTTTATGTATGTGAGTACATTGTAGCTGTACAAATGGTTGTTAGCCTTCGTGTGGTTGTTGGGAACTGAATTTTTTTTTTTTTTTTTGGAACTGTATTTAGGACCTCTGCTCTCTCCTGTCAACCCTGCTCACTCTTGTTGGCCCCATTCGCTCTGGTCGGCCTCGCTCACTCAGTCCCTGCTTGCTCTAGCCCAAAGATTTATTTATTGTTATACATAAGTACACTGTAGCTGTCTTCAGACTCGCAGAAGAGGGCGTCAGATCTCATTACAGATGGTTGTGAGCCACCATGTGGTTGCTGGGATTTGAACTCAGGACCTTCAGAAGAGCAGACAGTGCTCTTACCTGGCTGAGCCATCTCTCCAGCTCCCCCCCCCCCCCAAATAAGTCTTCTTAAAGACTCAAAATGAGGAGAGAGAGAGGAAGGATTGCCTTCTTTATTTTGAAAACCACGTTGGGTCTCTTATTTCTCTATAAATGATCTTTTGTGTACTTGAATATAAAGGAAAGACACTTTCCTGTGGTTTGGGGAGAATTGATTTTACTGGGAAACAAGCTATTTTCTAGCATATCTTTAAAACTTTAATGTTTGACCTTTTGTTCTTGGTGTTTTTTGTTTGTTTGTTTTGTTTTTTGTTTTTGTTTTGTTTTGTTTTTGTCTGAAAGACTGTGCCAGGATTGCATTTTCTGAGTAGAGAAAAAGGCCTTTATCTTTTTGGTTGTTTTTTTTTTCCTTTTTTTTTCTTAATTCCTCCATCTTATGGTTTTCATTGCTGTGAAGAAACACCATGACCGAGATAATTCTTATAATGAACACCATTTAATTGGGGCTGGCTTACAGGTTCTGAGGTTTGGTTTTTATCATCATGGTGGGAAGCATGGCAACATCAGGCAGGCGTGGTGCTGGAAGACCTTTGAGTTCTACATCTTCATCTGAATGCTGCTAGGAGACAACTGTCTCCAGAGTGTCTGAGAGGAGGGTCTCAAAGCCACAGTAACACACTTCCTCCAATATGGCCACGCCTACTAATAGTGCGGCTCCCTGGGCATAGTTAAACCACTCCTAATGCAGCTGGTAACTGACTACAATGTAACCTTTTGAAAATAACCCATTTGTGTTACTATAGCATTCCCTTTCTATTTGTAAATGTTAGCCCTGGAAAAGAACCTCGAGTTTAGTCAATGTAAGTAAGGTCTTTTCTCTGGCCTCCATGACAGGAGACATTCATCTTCCAACTAATGTTTTTGGTCATAATCCAGTCTCCATGTCTGCTAGTTTCAAATCAACCAACTCTGAAAACTGGAAAAAAACTTACCCATGCTAATTTTTTTCCTTATTCCTGGCATCTAAATGATATAGCAGAGCAACTGTTAGCATTCACATCGTGTGAGGTATTGAAACCTAACTAGAGGTCATTTAAGGCATGGAGGAGGGCTGCTGAGATGGGTCAGTGTGTAAAAGCGCTTGCCTTGCAAGCCTGACACCTGAGTTCCATCCCCAGAACCCACAGTGGAAGGGGAGAACCAACTCCTCAAAGCTGTCCTCTAACTTTCATCCACATACATTATGTGGCACAGGCCTCTGTCTCGTCTGTTTGTCTACCTCTCACACACATGTACACACTAAATGTGATAATATAAAACATTAGGTGGGTATGTGTAGTTAAATACTATGCTGTTTTGAATGAGAGATTTAGCGTCTGGATTTTGGTATCCTTGGGGATCCTAGATCCAGTCCCTTGTGGCTAACAAAGGATGACTTTAATATGCTGAGTTCCTAAACAGACCATTTAATTATTATTAAATGTCTTTGAGTATTAGGAATTCATTTTTGGTTTTTATGTAAATGAAACTGTTTATAATTTCCAGGGACTATGAATTCTTCCTGTAGGAATCACCTTGCGTCAACTTTAAATTACATTATTTTGTCTTTTCTTTGACAAATGCATTCTCTTTGAACTACCAGAATGGAATGGAAGTTTTAAGTCACAATGTAATTGCTGTGAACTGAGGGATTATCTCCAGAGAATTCTGGCTGAGAGGGAGAGTGAAGTCCAGTCTCTGTAGCTTTCTAGTTATGATGTACCTGTAACATTGTAACATCCTCAAAATATACAGTGAATTGTCACATGAGAGCTCTGACTCTTCAGCCTTAGAAATGCAGCTTACAATCTCTAACATCTTATAATTCTATTTCTCAGCCAGGCAGTGGTGACAGGTAGAGAGATTTCCGTGAATTCAAAGCCAACCTAGTATACAGAGTGAGTTCCAGGATAGCCAGGGCTACACAGAGAAACCCTGTCTTAAAAAACAAAACAAAACAAGAATTGTATTTCTCTTGTGGAATGTTCAGTCAAGACCTTAAATCTTTTTCTTGTGAACTGTTGTCATATTGGAAATTGGTGAGGTGGGCGAAAGCCAGATCCTTTAAGGGCCTGTAGATTGATCTAGAAGTATAGATTTGACAGTCATGATGACAGTGGAGCTGAGCCACTCTGTGTCCCAAGTGAATGAGCTGGAGAGGACAAAGGGAACACTATGGACAGCACTTATGTCCATGATTTGATTAAGTGACTTACTGAACTAGGAAAGGCAGAATTGAGCTGATCTCCATTGTGTTTTTAGATGGCTGTGAAATACCACTCTTTTAGTTGGTTCCATTTGTTTTGTGTTTAGTTTGAGATAGGCTCTTTTACTAAGTAGTCCAAGCTGAACTTGAACTCAAGGTCTTCCTGCCTCAATTTCCCTAGTGCTGGGATTATGAACCTGTACCACTGTGCTCAGTGGGCTGTGTCTTACTAAGTCATTTATCAGAGTGGACCAATGTTACAGAATGCATTTAGGGTTAGACCCGCAAGTGCTTGTGCTAAGGAATAGCACAGAAATTCAAATAAGCCAGGGAGACTAGGGTAACAGTTACTCTGAAGGCTGATTTCAGCTTCACTTATTGTCTGCCCAGTATAAGTTTCAGCTTCCCTAGGGATTCCCATTGTGGCTGTGCACTGATAACCTGAATTTACCCGGCTGTTTGTGGAGTTCTCTCCGTTTCCACTTTTTATTCACTTCCTATTTAGAAACCCTTCAGTGACTCACCTGCTTTCAGAACAGATGATTTAGTAATCAAGTCTTTCTAAACTGTCATCTCCTTGTCTCCATGTTCCATTTTCAAGTAGATCTCATAGGAAGAGAAATTTGTACATGTGTGGGGCTTCAAACTGAAGGTGCTAGAAATAATGCTAGTTAACTGTCCCAACAATCAGGGCTCTTTAACAGCCAGATTTATTATTACAGATATTTTTACCCTGAGAATTAAAATAGAATTATCACTCCATTGTTTATTAAAATTTTTATTAAAGTACATGTTGATACTGTATTGCTTTCTTTAACCTCTGTAGAGGCTGTTTATGTGGTAAATACTCATGTATACAAAATGGTTATAAGATAATGTACTAACCATTAAAAATAATGTGTGCCATCAAGTAGATATTTAATAGATGCTCGATGCTATTATTTCAATTGAAATCTAATTTTAAAGGAATGCTCTATTCTAACTGCACTACCTCCTACTTCTCCTCGTGATCTGATTCTAGTCAGTCTGGGATGCCTGCTGGTTCCTAAGTGCCTGTAATGTTTTTACTAATGCTAATTCCCCTGCCTGGAATTCCATTTGCTCATGAGCCTCAAGTTTCTTTCTCTTGACATCTGTATTCATCCTTAACTTAAAAGCTATCTTTTTCAGGAGCTTTTCCAGTTGCTCTAGTTGAATGCTTTTTGAGTATTTTCTATTACTTTATATAAGTCCTGATTTCACCTAGAACACCTTGTCAGATGAAATAGTAGGTTTGGCTTTTTAGTTTTAGCTATCTATGCATTTCTTCTCCACTTAAGATTTGTGTATTAGAGACCTAAGCCAAAACCTTACACCTGGTTAGCACTCAGTAAACATGAATATAGGTACTCTGTGAGCCAATTTGAAGAGTAAAATGGATAATTATGTCATTAGACTTTATTCTTAAATGTGGATAGCAAGGGAAGTTTTTATAATACTACCAAATTGTACTGTTCTCATTAAGTTTTCCACCTAAAAAACTTTAATGGAACACCAACTCTGTTAATTTAAGAAAAATTTAAAGAAAAATAAAACGAAAGACCTCATTGGGCCTTCTCAATTGGCTTAGTATGGGACCTTTAATGATCTGATTTGCCTCCAGATAGCAGATGCACACTATTAGGACAGATGTATCTCTGATTCCAAATACGTCCAGTTCTCAGGGCTTGGAGGATTAAGACTGACTCTGAATGGGAGTGCATCTCTTCGTCTTCAGTGTTGTGCTGATTTTTTTTCTTTACAACAATCAAAAGACCTCTTTGTGACATTAAGTAAATAGACACTTTCCTTTGGGCTTTGTACTAGGTTGAGAATAGCATCATTCAGCAGTGAGCATCTGACTGTAGTGGGTGTCCTGGTTCCGCACTAGGCTTTGTACCTTCCTCTGTGGATCCATGCTGCCATTGGTAACTTGAGGAATTTGATTGCATGCACCACTGACTTGCCAGGACACGTTTGAGCTACTAAAAAATAATAATTATTTATTGAGCTGGTGGCATGCACTGGTAGTTCCAGTATTCAAGCAGTAGAGGCAGGAGGACCAGGAGTTCAAGGTCAGCCTTGGCTATATAGGCAGTTTGAAGTTGGTTAGCATGGGCTATAAGAGACTGTTTAAAAAAGCTAAAACCAATTATTTATTTACTTATTTATTTTTAATTTATTTATTTTTTGTTTTGTTTTTTGTTTTTCTGAGACAGGGTTTCTCTGTGTAGCTTTGGCTGTCCTGAAACCCTCTCTGAAGACCAGGCTGTCCTGAAACCCTCTCTGTAGACCAGGCTGTCCTGAA
>JADRCD010206737.1:18448-36617 GCA_019843815.1 Montemys delectorum
AGACCAGGCTGTCCTGAAACCCTCTCTGTAGACCAGGCTGTCCTGAAACCCTCTCTGTAGACCAGGCTGTCCTGAAACCCTCTCTGTAGACCAGGCTGTCCTGAAACCCTCTCTGAAGACTAGGCTGTCCTGAAACCCTCTCTGTAGACCAGGCTGTCCTGAAACCCTCTCTGTAGACCAGGCTGGCCAGTCTCAAGTCTCCTGAGTGTTGGGATTAAAGGTGTTTTCCTTCATGCTGCAATTTTTTTTTTAAATGTTCAAATTTGTGGCAAAGTATATTGATTCTTTTGTTGTTATTTCATAATTTTATGTGTATCTCAATCATTGTGTTCTAACTGTGGCTGAGATTTTATGAACGGAGATGTTCAGAGTGCTGAATCCGGGCAAGTGCCATGTCTGCATGGGAAATGTGGCACTGGCACACTTCGATGGGTAGCTGAATTTAATTTTAAGATCTGATTTGAGTCCTAAAGGATGTTAATGGTTCCACCTGCACACTTTTTAACGTGGGCCTTTGTGTGCTTCTTGCATTAATTTGGCAAGCATTTGTTGCGTAAAGGCTTTCTCAGTGTTCATGTTCCATTTTCTGGAAGTAGCTCTTTGCTGCTTAGAAGATGCGTCTGTCTTTAAAACTAAACCACAAGGATAAATACTGTCTGTCTACTAAAGCTGTATGTTCAAGACTATGAGATACTACGTTATTTTCTTGCTGAAACTTTCAGGGCAGATTTTGAAGTCTTTATGGGAGAAGCTGGTGTAAAATCTTCCATGTTGGGAAATGTTAGTGCAGAGATGATTTCGTTTCCCTTCTGGTGGAGTGGATGTGGAGCTGTGTGTGCAGTCCATGGACGTCATGTGCCATGCTCAGCGTCCTTTGCTTAGTTTTTATGAAGGGAGTCTTGCAGGGCTCTTGTTATTTCTGCCTAGCAACAGAGGTTTCACATCTGGGTTTTCTTCTTGTGTTTTTTAATTGCTTTGGGGTTTAATGAAAGGTAATTTCAGACATGTGTTTTCTACTCCTGATACGAAAGTGGCGACCATTTTATTTCTCTTGAGTACAAGTATGCCTCCGGAGCAAAAAATTAGATCAGGTTGTGGTTGGTGCAGTATTTACAGAGACCACAGTTGTATTATATTTGCAGAGTTGTTTCAAAGAGGTTAGAAGTTGTACTTTAAATATCATCATTTTAAAAAATACTTTTAATATTTAAGACTAGATTAGAGGTCTAAGGGCTTTCCTTTTATTACTGTGCCTTCATTTCTTTTGATACTCTTTGTAGTGGCTTGCAACCTACTAGCACTATTGACTTGGGCAGGCCTCGTCCTAGCAAAATAATGAACCAGTCTTGACCCAGTCTAGAACCCTGTGAGACAGGGTAGTTCTGGAATTGAAGTGTCCTCAATTACAAGATCAGATGATACCTCCTGCCCCCACTGTGGGGTTATTGAAAGGTTTAGTTGAGATGATGTAACTGACATGGGGCTTGACAGGAGAAATAGTGCTCAGTGCAAGTGTTAGGGGCTTCCCACTTTTGTTGCTGTTTCCGGTGTATGCAGTTGTTCTGGGAGTGCCTCCTGCTTAAGGAAGGCTTATGCTGCACGTTTGTTTCATTGTGTCAGAGTTGAATCCAGAGTAGACTTCTCTGGGATAGAGACCTTGTTTGTTTTATTTACTGTGACATCATTGGCACTAAGCCTTGGACCTGTGCTAAATGCTTGATAAGTATTTGATGGATGAATGAGTTTGCTTGAATAAATTTAGAGGGTGCCTTTGATGTTTATAGATATCAGATGAACTCAGGTGAAATTAAATCATTAAAAAAATATATTTGGTCATTGAGATGGCCCAGTGGACAAAATCACCTGTTGTCAAGCCTGACCTGAGTTTAATCCTCAGACTCATAAAGTGAAAGGAGAGAACTGGTCTCCACAACTTGCCTTCTGACTTTCACATGTATTCCTAATAAAACAACAAAAAAAGACAAACTGGGCATAGTGGTGCACACGTTAAATCCCAACACTGAGGAGGCAGAGTCAGGTGGATCTCTGAGTTTGAAGCCAGCCTGGTCTACAGAGTGAGTTTCAGGGCAGCCAGGGCTACATAATGAGACCCTGTCTCTAATAAAAACAACAAAATAAAACAAAATAGAAAAAAATCCCAAACTTTTATTAAGGGGCTGGGGAGATGGGTCTGTCAGAAAGGTGGCTGTTACCCTGTAATCTGAGCACCCACGGAAAACGTTGAGCTCGGTGTCACCACTGAGGAAGCCGACTGACCCCTGGAGCTCACTGAACAGTCAGTTTAGCCAAATTAGTGAACTCCAAGTCCAGTGAAAAGCCCCATCTCAAAACCATAAAGGAGAGAGTAAGTGAGGAAGACACCCAGCCTTGACCTCTGTCCCCTCCCCCATGCACGTACACATTTATACACGTATACCATACACAAACACTTAATATTAGTTATGTGCAGGGTCTGTTCTAGGCATTGGGTGTGTGGTGGTGAAAAAGACTCACAGGCTGGACAGCTGGCTCTGCGGTTAGGAATACGTCCTCTGTGTGAGGAACAAGAAAGTTTGATTCCCAGCACCCACACTGGGGGAGATGGGGCTTACAGCTGCCTGTAACTCCAGCCCCAGGAGATCAGACACACTCCCTGACCTCCTCAGCACATGCAGACACACACATATACACACATATGCACACACACACACACACACACACACACACACACGAGATTAAAAAGAAAATGAATCTCTTAAAAAAGACTCAAGATGTTAGCTCATAAAACCTTGTGTTTTAAATGGAGGAGGGGTTTGCCCAGGTCTGAAGTGTTGTAGAGCTGAGAGGGCGTCTGTGGGAGCAGGCCCACTGCTTTAGTTGGGGTGCTGGGGAGGCCTCTCTAAGGGATGTGTCGTCTGAACTGGAACAGCAGTGACGATGCCTTTGACTCTCATCCTGGGGCTTGAAGAATAGTGCTGGAACCTTGACATCAAGCTTCACGTATGTGAGGTTTGTAGCCTGCTCTCTCTGCTCACGTAAGACATGACGTAAATCAGCATTGGCTTTCTAAAATGTTCTCTATAGCATTTCCCTGGTTTCCCCTCCTAGTATAGTGGTTTCACTTCCTACTTTCAAAAATGCTGAGCATTCAAAAGCTTATTCCTCAGCAGAAAGATTCTTTTGAAGAGCTTCAAATGGGGTGCCTCTGAATGAGGCTATAGTTTGGTATCACGTCATGAAACCCGAGGACGTCTTTTGTGCGGTTAGTTTGACTGTATACTTGTCCTTGCTGTTGTCAACTCTGATAGCGGAGGATCAGAATCCTTTGTTCTTCCTAATGGAGAAGCCTTCACCCTAAGAAGTACAACGAAGGAAAGCAAAAGAGATTCACAGAGCTCTTAAATGTAATCGCCTCTAGGGGTGGAATTCCTGCAAGCCTCGCAGTTTCGACTGACACCCTGAAAGAACAGTGCCCGGATGCCCTGTCTTAGGGAGCGTGAAGGCGCATTTGCCATATACACTTCTGAACCTTTAATTATGGTGTATTTCATGACATGGCCTTGGTAGATACTGTTGTTTTTTTTTTTTTTTAAATTTATTTTATTTATATGAGTATACTCTAGCTGTTTTTAGACACACCAGAAGAGGGCATCATATCCCATTACAGATGGTTGTGAGTCATCATGTCCTTGCTGGGAATTGAACTCAGGACCTTTAGAAGAGCAGCCACTGCTCTTAACCACTGAGCTATCTCTCCAGTCCTAGATATTGTTTTAAACTAGTCTCTTAATGTGCATATCTTTCATGACTTAAGGCATTGATAATTTATTCAGGATGTGTAGGTAAAAAAATTTTTTTGTGCTTTAATGCAAGATCTTCTGTTTAATGGATTGGAATTCTGTTGGTGATTAAATCCAAATAGATTAGCTTTCTGAGGTTTAGGGGTTTGCTTGCAGCAGTGTGTTTTGCTTATACTAGTTCCCTTTTCTTCTTCCTTTTAATAGGGACATCATGACGACAGAGAAGAGTTTAGTGGCTGAAGCTGAGAATTCTCAGCACCAGCAACAGAAGGAAGAAGGTGAGGGAGCCACAAACTCAGGCCAACAAGAAACTCAGCTGGAGGAGGCTTCCCAAGGGGCCTCAGCTGAGGGCAGTAATCAGGGTGAGCAAAAGCTGAAAGCATCCAATGGGGACACTCCAACACATGAAGACTTGACCAAGAACAAGGAACGGACATCAGAAAGCAGAGGCCTGTCACGACTGCTCTCCTCATTCCTCAAAAGGCCAAAGTCGCAGGTCTCTGAAGAAGAAGGCAGAGAAGTAGAGTCAGAGAAAGAGAAAGGCGAAGGAGGTCAGAAGGAGATAGAACTTGGAACCAGCCTTGATGAAGACATCATTTTAAAGGCCCCCATTGCGGCTCCTGAGCCTGAGCTCAAAACAGACCCATCTCTGGATCTTCACTCATTAAGCAGTGTAGACACACAGGTGAGGCATGTGACTGGGGGGAGATAATGAAGACACATTATATGCTGTACTTTTCATAGAAGAATATTTGGTTTTGTTTCTTATGAACCAGTTGACTTAGGCATTGATAAAGATAAATAGCGTGAAGAGTTTCTTCTCTAAAGAAATTAATGTCATCAGTTGAAACCTGACTTTAAAAATATGCTTTATAAGTCAGAGAAATAAGAGAAAACTATCAAATGATATCATCTTACTGCAACAGTGGAACAAATCTGAGTCTTATTGAGAGAGCAAGAGAGGAGTGAGGTAGTTTAGAGTTCATTTTGGTAGAATTAGGGACAGAAGAGTTATCAGCCAGTGTGGCCCTTCAATGAAAATCTTTATTAATAGCCGGGTGGTGGTGGTGCACACCTTTAATCCCAGCACTTGGGAGGCAGAGGCAGGCGGATTTCTGAGTTCCAGGCCAACCTGGTCTACAGAGTGAGTTCCAGGACAGCCAGGGCTACACAGAGAAACCCTGTCTCGAAAAACCTAAATATATAAATAAAATAAATAAATAAATAAATAAATACCCAAAACCAAAGTTAATGACATTTAGGGGGCTGGTGAGATGGCTCAGCGGGTAAGAGCACTGACTGCTCTTCCAAAGGTCCTGAGTTTGGATCCCAGCAACCACATGGTGGCTCACAACCACCCGTAATGAGATCGAACGCCCTCTTCTGGTGCGTCTGAAGACAGCTACAGTGTACTTATGTATACTAATAAATAATTCTTTAAAAAGAAAACTTCATTAATTCACGTGATGGATTTGGACCACCCAGGGCACCAGGGTGATAGATCTGAGCCATGCCTGCCTTATTAGCCTGTAGGGAGCACATTGCTTCGAGATGTAGATAACAATGTTAATTCCATTCCTTGTGTAATAGTTTTAGTTTTTTATTACATTTATCTATTTCTGTGTGTGCATGCACGTGCATGCATCACCGTGTACCCGTGGAAACCAGAGCGCCACTTTGGGGAGTCAGTTCTCTTTTTCCCACCATGTGGCCTTCAGGAATGAAGCTCAGGTAACCAGGCCTGGCAGCAAGTGCTGTTACTTGATGAGCCGTCTTATCCACTCCTCCTGTAGTTTATTCATACTGGGCTTTAACTTTGTCACAGTGTAATTAAACACACGTTGTTCCTTTGTCCAGACCACGTGTGACAGCACTAGTAGTGTAACTCGGACTGTTTTCTAGGGATCTTATTCTTCCAGCCTTAGTGCGCACAAAATTTTACTTCCGGAGCTTCGGATGTTATCTGGAGTATTAAAGTTTAAGTCCTTTGTGTGCCTCAGTGAAAGGCCTAAAGTGTGGGGTATATGGTTTCATTAGACTTCTAAAACTATTAAATGCATTTCCAGAAATATTACTTGTATATTCAGAGCGCCAAAGACCGACTTTAGGATGAAATCGTAATAGGCACTGACCATTAGTAAAACAATATTAAAGCAAGGTCCAGGGTTGTGTAGATAACTCCGTGGGTGAAAGGCTTTCTGCATTAGTCTGGTGACCTGATTCAAATCCCTAAAGCCCTCTTAAGAAGCTCAGTGTGGTAGAACAAACCTGTAATCCCAGCATTCCTCTGGCAGGATGGGAAGTGGAGACGGGAGATTCACCTGGAAGCTTGTGGGACAGTAAGCTTAGAGTGAACAGCGCAGTAGGAGAAACATCAAAGACCCTGCCTCTGAGGTGGATACCAAGAGCCAGCTCCTAAAAGTTGTCCTCTGACTTACACATATGCATGACCACACGCACGCACGCACGCTCGCTCGCTCGCTCGCTCGCTCGAGCGCGCACAGGAAGGAAGATTCACTATGTAATAGTTATGAATGAGATCTATGAGTCCCTAAGCTAGGGACTGCATAGAAATCACAGAAAAGTGATAGGCCCTCATGCTTGCATCACAAGCATTCCCAGTTTCGTCTATTAGGCTTGTTTGTTTGCTTTATTTGTCTGTCTGTCTATCTATCTATCTATCTATCTATCTATCTATCTATCTATCTATCTACCTATCTATTTTTTGAGAAAAAGTCTTGCAGCGTAGGCCTGGATAGCCTAGAAACTAGCTCTGTAGACCAGGCTGGCCTCTAACTCACAGAGATCTACCTGTCTCTGCCTCCTGAGGGCTGGAGATTAAAGGTGTGCACCCATGCCCCACCACTCATCTATTAGTTTTAGATGCTCGTTTGTTCATTTATTCATTCATTCATCCATCCATCCATCCACCCACTCATCCATCCGTCCATCCATCCATCCATCCATCCACTCATTCAAACATAACTATTGAAAACCTACTATGTACACCAAGTTCTAGGATAGGAGGTACCTTGAGAAGTTACGCTCTGTAAGTATGGTGGCTCAGAGGGAGGAGTGTTTGCTTCTACAAGCCTGATACCCACCCACATGAAGGTGGGAGGAGCAACAGACTGCTTGTTGATATAAGAAACAGTCCAATGGGCGGGGACAAATGCGATAGCTCATGAAGGCGTCTCTGAGGCTGTGTGAGATGGTAGTGGAGGCTAGTACAAGCCTGTCAGCTATCCCTGAATCTAGTACAGTAGGCAAGCAATTCAGTCTTTTCCTTTTTATATGTAAATTTCAGACGTGTATTGTTTTGGAAGAAAAAAAATCATAGCATTTAGTTAAAACTCTCGATAGATTTATTGTGTTGAAAGTAAGAAAATAGTCAATTAATTCTAGCACTTAGTAGACAGAAGCAAGAGAAGTACACGTTTGAGGCTAGTTAACTGTCTTTAAAAACCAAAACAACTACAAAAGTCCGTAAGAAAACATGGGTCAAAACATTCTCTGACTTTTGGGGCTGGAGAGATGGCTCAGCGGTTAAGAGCACTGGCTGCTCTTCCAGAGGTCCTGAGTTCAAATCCCACCCACCACATGGTGGCTCACAACCATCTGTAATGGGATCTGACGCCCTCTTCTGGTGTGTCTGAAGACAGCTACAGTGTACTCACATAAATAAAATATATATTTTCTGGCTTTCCTGTGTCGCATAGGGACTTGATGGTTGCCAGAGGAGGCCAGCCTCAGTCTTCCTCTCCCTCCCTTCAGCCGTGTTTGGCTGTTCCAAGGCAGAGAGGCGTTAAGCTGTAGTCACAGTTTTTAGCCTGCTACCTCCGTGTGCTTAGTGCAGGTATGTACAAGATACGCAGGCCTCGGGAACTTTTAGCTGTTTATGAAATGTAAAGCAGGTAACAAATCATTTTATCTTCAGTTCACAATGTGACCTTGCTAAAGCTGACGATCATAGAATAGAGACAGAAAAAATTTGAGAAGTAGATTGGTGCCCTACTGTCACTTCCTGATTTGATAGGATTGTACCTAAAAAAAAAAAAAAAAAGAATAGTAACTTTGAACATCTTTAGGGAAATCATAATACCTTTTAGAAAAATATGATATAGTTAATATAATTCAAATTATCTTTGCTTTAATTGTTTTTTTTCCTATTCATATCTTTATAGTAGAAGTACTATATTATTTACTATAGGTAGGAGCGTGTGGCTTGTTTGTGAGTACCTTTTCAGTGACTTGGTGTCATGAATGTATAGCCAGCTCAGGAAGAACACAGAGAAGACCCAGATTCTGAAACGAAGGAAGGAGAAGGGATTGAAGAGTGCTCTGGAACAGAGGTGAAAGAGGACCCAGAATCAAGAGCAGAAAGAGAACCTGAAGCCTCCCAGAAGCCTGTCAGAAGACACAGAAACATGCACTGCAAGGTCTCCCTGTTGGATGACACGGTCTACGAATGTGTGGTGGAGGTGAGTTGTTTTAGTCCCAGAGGTCAGAGCACTCACACTCGCTTCCTGTGCTATAGACAAGGCCCACCCTGAGGACATTCTGTGGGTGGAAATGTTGACAGTGGCTTTCTAGAAATGAAGGGACAGGAAAATTGTGAGTCTTATTTTTTTCCTCCTTTAATCTGTCAAGATCTTAGGACTTTAATCATTATGTTTTTCAAAAGATAATATGTATGTATGTATTATGTATGATGCCTCTCTATGACCAGATTTTCCAAAATAGTCTGAATTTCCAGCTATTCTGTAATTATGTTTGAAAAAGAAATTACTAGGAGATGTCTAGTGCAAAAGCCCAGCCATGCAGCTGAGAGTTCACATGCCCAGAACCCACACAACACATTAGCATCTGTAATCCCTGTCCTATTACATGGAGGCAAATACAGAGACAGGAGAGCTCCATTAAGTTGGTGAGCAGATAGCCTGGTATAGGAAGTGGTGATTTCCTCTTTCAAATAAGTTGCGAGGCAAGGAACTGATACCTGGCACATATGCATGATGTGGAGCTCATACATTCACATACATGTGTTATGTGTACATACATAAACATACAGAGAGAGACAGACAGACAGAGAGACAGAGGCAGAGAGAGACAGAAAGACAGACAGAGAGACAGAAAGACAGACAGAGAGACAGAGAGACAGAGAGATCAAATAGATTTAAAAAGAAGTTTCATGGCTGGAGGAATGACTTAGAGCATTTGCTGCCCTCACAGAGAACTGAGTTTAGTTCCTCGTACCCATATGATGGCCTACAACTGCCTATGTTCCAGGGGATTGGACATCTACTTACAGCCTCCTTAGACACCTGCAAACAAGTGATGCACACAAATTCATGTGGACACACACACACAATCTCAGACTCTCTATTTCTTTTTGTTTGTTTGTTTGTTTTGTTTTGTTTTGTTTTTTTCGAGACAGGGTTTCTCTGTGTAGCCTTGGCTGTCCTGGAACTCACTCTGTAGACCAAACTGGCCTCGAACTCAGAAATCCACCTGCCTCTGCCTCCCAAGTGCTGGGATTAAAGGCGTGCGCCACCACCGCCCCGCAGAGTCTCTATTTCTAACATTCTGTTCCTCCAGATCTAAGCCTCAGTCATTCATTGTATCTGATGTGTCTTTAGTCCCATGAGATAGAATATAGAAGTAAAAATTATATCATGCTGGTTTTTTCCAGTTGGAAATATATATATATATATAATATATATATATGTATTTTAAGAAATGATATATATATCATTTTTATGAAAGAATTAGTAATTGAGTCAGGATTGAGTAAGTGTCAGTTATTTAGCTTCTTTGTCTCTTTAGGACAAAAACATCTGTTGACTGTTGTTTTAACTAGAATGGTAGTTGCCGGTTTTGCTATGATTGCTGTATGCATAATTATTTCAAGTACTAATAGCTTTATGGATAAAATGTGTGATTCATGTGCTTGAACTTCATGATTACTGGGTCAGATTTTGTACATATGTAAATGTGTCCAACCACAAGCATTCTAAAATATTATATATAGAATACATATTATCTTTAATTTTGTAATTGTGGTGTTGTTGAGATGGGGACTCATATAGCTCTGGCTGGTCTTCAAGTTGTTATGTAGCCTAGGATGATCTTGAATTCCAAACTCTTGTCTCCTACCTCTGTCACCAAGTGCGAGGATTACAGGCATGTGCTACTATGCCTGACTCAAATATGTTGTTTCTGTGGCAAAAATATAAATGGATAAATGAAGGTTATAAATTGCCAGAATTTTTCAACAAATGAGCTTTAGTAATAAGATAAGTTGACTCCTTAAAGTTGGATTTTGGATTTTGAATTTTTTAGAACTCCTGGATTTGGGAATTAGGAATAAAGGGGTTAGGGAAATGTACTTGATTTCTCAAATTATTGACAGTCATTTAGGGTGAAATCAGAAAAAAGGGTGAAGAAAATGATGCTGTATAAATGAGTTAATACTGAATGAACAATTATGAAGATTACTAATAGTCATTTAAATTGATTAACTAAGAAGAGGCTATGTCAAGTGTTTGTACTAAAAAGACCTATACAGCTAGGATATAGCTCAGTAATAGCATAGGTTCATGACACATACAAGGATCAACCCCAAAAGATGTATGATTTTTGAAGTGTTTTTATATAAATTTCTCAGAAGACATTAACATGTTTCTGGTGTGTTTGTTTTTTAGTAAACTGGTATTAAAATTCTCATTTCACAGCTGAGCAAGCTGTTTGTTAATTGAAATGACACAGTTGATCAGCTGGTAAATAGAGGAGCCAGCTGGTTTTAACTTTAAGTCATGGCCTGTAAGTTAGGGCATTCATTCTCCCTTATAGGCCAGAGTCTAAGTGCCCAACTTTAGAAGTGGTTTGAATCTGTAAAGAAAATGATCCATAACACTATTGAGTAGCTACTGTAACCACCAGTGTCTACAGGATGTCTATTTACTTCTCAGAAAGAGATTGTAGGGAGTTCAGATATAAGTCATGATCATTGATACTTATTGTGAAAATAATTTCTGCAGCCACAGTTATCTCTGTTGACAGGTTGAGCCAGTAATTTAGTTGATGAATGTCGTGGTAAATATTATTTGGGGGTTTCTACCCCACCTTAGATTATTTAGCTCCCAAATAAAAGACACAAGGCTTTATATTTATAATAAGCCTTAAAAGCACTAGAGCTGGGCAGATAGCAACCCTCTATGCCATTTTGTCAATTTCCCTGTCAATAACCTTGAGGTATTGCTTGTCATATTCCACTTGAGCTACTCCTACACCAACTGGCCAGCCCTCGTGGCCATAAGCTCAAGATCCACCTACACCTAGATGACTTCTTCCTCTCCTCCCTCCCTCCCTCTCCCCCCACCCCCAGTCCCCAAGCATGGGAACTGAAGCCCCACCTACCTCTCTTTTGCTCAACTACAGGCCTTAGGATACAGAATTTAGCATTATGATACATAGCAACAGACCAAACCTCTATAGATCATGGTAACTGGTTGTAACCCATTGCATAATTCATGAAACACTGCACAAAAAAGAGTGCGTGGGGACGGAGTAGAATGTGACTATGAGAATCTGAGTAAGTGAGTGTGCTTAGTTGGCTGTGGCCATGCGTGTCTGTAATCCTAGCACTCAAGCTTCGCACGCTGGAGGATCACATATCGAGGGCCTCGGTAGACGGTGTGTGTGATGCTTTGGATGAGATGGAGAAAGAGGGGAGATGGGGTTTTACTTAACATTGTCACTGTTGCCAAAATGCTGTAATATGTTGCATTTATAAGCTGATATATCAAAGAAGAGGGGTTTTATACCTCATGCTCTACTTAGACTGTGCAGCTCTCTTAGAATGTATGTGTTACAAAAGGTAAAAAAGGAAATTGGAAAAAATCACACTTTTTGAACAATTTTGGTGATGAATACAAGAATAAAGAACCTTAACTAGTCTTTGTGTATGTTCACAGAAACATGCTAAGGGACAAGATTTGCTTAAGCGAGTATGTGAGCACCTCAACCTGTTGGAAGAAGACTACTTTGGTTTAGCCGTGTGGGACAGCGCAACCTCTAAGGTACGGAGACTGCAGGGTAAGCTGCTGGGAAATTCCCCTTCTCACGTTGGTGACAGTGTTTACACACCTGCCTCTCCAGGACATCCATGCAGGTAGTGGATGCTTGTATTCTCAGATTTTCCTTCTAGAATTTACAGAGAGAGAGAGAGAGAGAGAGAGAGAGAGAGAGAGAGAGAGAGAGATTGAGATTACTGAAGTGCTTTTTCTCATCATCAAGAGAAACTGAAGTTCCGCAAGATTGTCCCATATCAAGATTATTCAGCTAATGACCGGTGGGAAGGTTAAGACCCGGAGCCTTATCCCTCATACTTATTAGGCCTCAGTATGTGTTCTCAGTTACAGCCTCTGACTATAGTCACACTTCCTATGACTGTCATTCCTTTATTTTAAGCCCTTCAGCGGCTCCCACTTGCCTACAGCTTGATGTGGCCCAGGTTTCTCAGCAAAGTATCTCCGTGTCCTGGCCCTTACTGTTCTTTTAGTTGTACCTCTGTCTTCCACGATTACCTCTGTGCTCAGGTTGTGCTGAACTACGCACGGCAGCTATTTTGTATTTCTGTACCTATCTAATTCCTTTTCTTCTTTGTCTGGCTGACCTCTGCATTTCAAGACTCAGACTTCCCAGATACGTTTCCTAAAGTTCCTTCAGATCTGTGTCCTGAGATGCTCTGGGCTTCAGCATAGCACTGCAGCAGTCACACCCAGGGCAAGCAAATGGTTGCTCACCACTCATCTCTCATAGTGATTGCTCCTTTAAGTGTTATTTTACCTTTATTTGTTTGTTTTTAAATTTTATGTGCATTGGTGTTTTGCCTGCACGTATGTATTTGTGAGAGTACCAGATCCCCTGAGCTACCACGTGGTTGCTGGGAATTGAACCTGGGTCCTCTGGAAGAGCAGCCAGTGCTCTTAACTGCTGAGCCATCTCTTCAGCCCTAGTCTTATCTTCATAACCACAATGCCATCCACATGAGATCATTCCTCAAACGTTTGTTGGCTTAATACAATACCAAGAATTGGATATTTTAAATTGAGCAAAGAAGTACATATACTGATTTTATTATTGCTAAAAGATTTGTGTCTGCTTTTGATCGGTTTTTAACCTTGGCCTTTGATCTTGTTCAAAAAATTATAAATTGTATTAATTCATTTTGTGTGTGGGGTTGGGATTAGGGGTTGCACGTGTATGGAGGTCAGAGGACCGCTTTTGGGAGCTGGTGTTCTCCTTCTACCGCAGAGCTTGGGGATTAGACTCAGGCTCGGTCGGTCGGCAGTGGGTGCTTTTACCTGCTTAGCCATCTCACCCTAAGCAGTAACCGGTTCTGTAAGATAGCTTAGACTTTGAAGCTTCCATGTGATTGACACAAATCTGGATTTGCCTTTTTCAGTGTCAGCTTGGTGGGGATTTTAGTCTCAGAGTCAGAATTGCTTATGGGATCTCTATAATGAAGAGCTGGAAAGTCTCTTAAAACAGTAGAGAATATGGAGCCCCTTGCTGTGGGTGCCATTAGTAAGCATTTTGGGGTGTATATAAGCCAAAGGTTTTCAGACGTCCACCAGATTTAGCATTTGTGTTTAAATTTCCTTGCCTTTGACCAAATAAGAGGAAAGAAAAGCGCTCAGGTTCTTCCTCTGTGACAGGGCTATAACAAGTGTGTGCTTAATTTTTATGTGAGTGTGTATGTTCTGTGTGTGAGTATGTAATATGTACATGTGTGTGAGTGAGTGTGTGTGAATGTGTAATATGTACATGTGTGTGAGTGTGTGGGAATGTATAATATGTACACGTGTGTGAGCGTGTAATATGTACATGTGTGTATATAATATGTATGTGTGTCTTTGAATGAGTGTGTGAGTGTATAATGTCCGTGTGTGTGAGTGAGTATGTAATATGTACGTGTGAGTGTGTGTGTGTGTGTGTGTGTGTGTGTGTGTGTGTGTGTGTATGGACTATTAAGCCTGGGAACCTTGCACATGTAAGCAGCATGTATTCTACCAATGGGTTTCATCCAAAATGTATATATATCTTATAGTTTTAAACAGTTTAATATAGTTTAAAATCTAACATTGTAAATAATGCTGAGTGTGGTGGTACATACCTTAATTCCACCCCTTGGGAGACAGAGGTAGATAGATATCTGTGAGTTCAAGACTAACCTAGTTTACATACTGAGTTCTAGACCATCTAGTACTAATATAATGAGACCCTATCTCAAAACAAAATGTTCTAAATAATGCTAGAAATTTAGCAGTTTTTGTCTTTAAACATCTCTCCTAGAGGCCTGTGAAGGGTTGTTAATAGTGAGGCTTTTTAAAGTGCCATTCTGTTGTGGGGATATTGTAGGTTGAACAGGCCTGCTGTAGTGATAGACTCTTAAGTTGGGTGTAAGAACATAGAAGGGCGAGATTAGGGGAGAGGGCAAGATATGTTCATTCAGTAAACATTAACTGGGTAATGAACCATGCACCAGAGGCTGTGTTGACATAGAAACAAGGCCAGAGGTTAGAGGAGAGAATAAGATGGGGAAGTTGTCCATTATCCCAGTTCTAGGTCTTTACTGATCTCTCCCATCTACTATAAATAGCACATGCTTATTTCACATCTGCTGTTTATAAGCAGACCTACATATATGAGCAATTATGTGAGATAAATACTATGACAAAATTCACATTTTAGAGATGAAGGAAGTTAGGCAGAGAGGCTCTAGTTGCTCAGCCAGGACATACTAGAGTGTGGATTCAAGCCAACCTCTGATTTCCTTTTTTGCTGTGGAGAAACACTGTGCTTTGTAAAATTAACGCAAAGGCTTCCAGGGAACTACAGTCTCATCTGGAGGTGTTCGCTCCCGAGGTGGCCAGTGAGCTGCCTCCATGCTGAATTGTCTGTGTGTCTGGAGCTCTGTGTGAACGCCTTTTCTTCTTTTTTACAGACATGGCTGGATTCTGCCAAAGAAATAAAAAAGCAGGTCCGAGGTAAGTAGCCAGGGCCCTTTGATAGTTCTCTTTCTAGTTGGGCCAGAGGATCTCCAGCCATCGCTGGCTGTGAGTCAGGCACCTGAGAGTCCTGGCTGTGGCAGTCTGCTTTGAAATAGAGATAAAGCTTTTCCCTGGAAGGAAAGGCCCATTCCAGAGTAGAAAAATAGAGTAAAGGTTGATGCTATTGGGATGTGGGTCAGATTTTGACTTTAAAAAAACAAAAACAAAACAAAACAAAGAAAAACAACTCAGCAAACTTGGAACAGGTGGAATGGAAGAGAGTAACAGAAGGGTCCTGAGAGTCAGTCCCCAGACTGGCAGAGACGGAGACGGCACCAGGAGCTGCTGTGGGGTCTTGTTCCATTCAGCGTTCTAGACTGTTGGATTCTCTTTGCTGTTTGTTTCCCTGTCTGGTGTTAGGGATTGGACTCAGGGCCTCCATGTGAGCTACAACCACATTCCTGTGTGTTAGCTTTCTCCACGCTTTCCTCGCTGTGCAGTAGCTTCTCCTTTTTGTAATTCCATTTAACTGTGGTCTGTCTGGGAACCTCTGGGTTGTGTGCTTTTCTGGGTGGAAATGAAACTTGGTGTGGCCCTGCACTGCCGTGTCTAGGCCGTGAGTCACCCTTGTCCAGGGTACCCACACTGTATACTGTGCGTGCACACTGGTCACTTAGTAGCTGTGAGGTCATCAGATAGACTAGCACAGGCTCGTGGGAAGTAAACCTTCCTTCACTTAATAATGGCTGCAAAGTATGAGAGTCGGCATGTTGGCAGTTTGGTTAGTCTGAAGACAAGCTACAAAGTACGTCCTTTGGGTGAAAAGTGTTCAATAGTATTCAAGATTTCAGGTTTCCACAGACAGCCCCGGAGCACATGCCCTGAGATGAGGGAGGGTTAGTTATCTGCAGTCCTCTTGCAAATTTAAAGAAGGAAAAATGAAGGAAGCCTTGTTTGTCACTGGCTTTCTGGCAATGGGGCGTCTTCTAGCTCGAATGTGCCCTATTGTGGCATGCCCTGCTCAGACTGCTGTTTCAGAGTGAAAATGTGTAGATTGGCATTCACAGCCGTAGACCCAATGGGCCCACTAAGATGGCTTGCCTTGGTTAAGGATAGCTAGCTTTCACTTTAGTTTCATTTAGTTTTGAAGAGACTTCCAGGAAATGCAGTGGTTGCTACTCATTCTGATTAGCAGATTTTAATTCTGTCACCCAAGCAGAATTGTCCACTTGTTCTGTGAAACATTTCTGGTACCATGAAATGTTTTTCTTTAGACCTTGTACACGACTGTTTTAGAGTGGTTTTTGTTTTGTTTTGTTGTTTTTGTTTTTGTTTTGGCATTCTTAAAATAGGAATAAGATAAAAACCTTTCTTTCGGACTGGCAATTTCTACATTATTATCCTCACTAATAAAAGCTTAAACTTATTAGTTTATAATTGCTATTTTTTGTTATTATTATTTTGAGTCAGGTCTCAAAAGCTGTAAATCTACATAGCAAGATTCTATTAAAAATAATAATGATAGCCAGGCAGTGGTGGCGCACACCTTTAATCCCAGCACTTGGGAGGCAGAGGCAGGTGGATTTCTGAGTTCGAGGCTAGCCTGGTCTACAGAATGAGTTCCAGGACAGCCAGGGCTACATAGAGAAACCTTGTCTTGAAAAACCAAAATAAAATAAAATAAAATAAACAATAATAATGATAAACCCTCCTTTTGGGGGGAAATGCATGTTCCTAATGAAAGCTTTTCTATTGAATTAAGTATATAATGTCAGGAAGTGATCTTTTTGTGTTAAAAGGTTTTCTTTTTTAACCTTTTCACCATATATTTGGTGTGTACTTGTGGGTAGTTTTATTTATTGTGAGTCTACATGTGTGTGTGCACATGTGTATGTCTGAAGAGGTCAGAGAGTTAGAAGTCAGTTTTCCCTTCTACCTGTACATGCATTCCAGGGGTCAAGTTTAGATAACCAGGCTTGTACAACAAGCACCTTCACCTGCTGAGCCATCTTTTTAGCACCCATCAAAAATGTAAGCATCATTAAATCTAATCAATAAAACTGGTATAATCTGAAGGTATTTCTAGGCAGATATGAATTTTTCAAAATTTCATACATATCTGAAACTCCGCATCCTGGGTTTCAGCTTCTTGAGGTCCTGTCTCAAAGCAAACAAACTGAAGGCAATTATGCTATATGGTTTTACAATCCAATTTTAAAAATAAATGCTACAGGTAGACAGTGTGAAATTAGAAGTGCAGACAAAAATAGCACTTCTACCTGTGTCCTCCTACCTGTCTTAGTCACGCAGCTTCTGTTTCTGGAGGCAACCATGGAAACTAATTTCTTGTCTTCCTTCTAGACAGGTCTGAGTGTGTATAAACACATATCATGGTTGTGCCTGTTTAAATATTCGGCTCTCCTTTTTATATAACACAGTATTGCCATATCTTTTGCCAGCCCCCCTCTTTCTTCCTTCCTTCCTTCCTTTCTTCTTCCTTCCTTTCTTTATATCTATCCATTCATCCATCTATGTTTCATTGATTTTTTTTTAAAGATCACATACACTATATATAAGCATTCATATGTCTGTGTGTTTTGAGTTAATCCTCTAAGTTATTAATTTCCTATTATATTCATGTTTACATTTGTGAATATATCTCTGTACTTGCTAAATGTCTATAGGTACATTTTATTTATTTATGGAGTGCATGTGTGTATGTGTGTGTGTGTGAGTGATTGTGTGTATGTACCCATGTATGGAGGACAGAGACCAACTTTGGGCCCCATCCTTGGGCACTGTCTATCTTGTTTTTTTAACTTCCTGAAGCTCACTGAGTGTACTAGGCTTGCTGGCCAGTGAGTGTTAGGGATCTGCTGTCTCTGGTGTCTCCCTGGCACTAGGATTACAAAAACATGTTACTGTGCCCTGACTTTTTTTTTTACTGTGGGTCTTTGGAACCAGGTTGAGGTTTTCACCCTTAAAAGGTAACTGCTTTAACAACTGAGCCATCTCCAACCCAGTAGAATAAAGTTTAGGATGGGTTGTATAGCAGTGGTAGAGCACCTACCTAGCATATGCCATAGACAAAACAAAACATCAAAGATTTAAACTGTAGTGGGAACTGGATAAAGTGTGAAGACTGTGTAACAAAACCCATATCCCCGTCCACCCAGAATTAACATGCATTAACATGTGTTAGCAGGCAGTCCCATTTTTGTTTAGACCACAGAGGTTGAGCTCTTTGGCTTTCTCTTCAATCACATCTCTCTCTCTCTCTCTCTCTCTCTCTCTCTCTCTCTCTCTCTCTCT
>JADRCD010206738.1:473-21236 GCA_019843815.1 Montemys delectorum
TTTCCCCTGGAAAAGCACATGTTCTTATCTCCTGAGCCACCTCTTCAGTCCCTCTCCATATTATATTTTGACACAAAATCTCCCACTGAAACTATAGTTAACCAATTTGGGTAGATAAGATGGCCCATGAGCCCCAGGGATCCTCCTGCTCTGCCTCCTTAGCACTGGGATTGCACATACGCACTGCCCTGGCTGGATTTTTACATGGATCCTGAGGATGAAACTCAGGTCCCTGTCCTTGTGCAGCAAGAACTTTGCCAAGCGAGCTATTCCCCGGCCCTGGGTCCAGCTTTTGATCTGTTGAGCTAGGAGGGACCAAGTTCATGCTAAGATGCACTTACAAGGCCATTTATTGGAGCCTTACTTAAAGGTATTACATTAGTAATTTAAATGAGATGAGGTATCTATTCTAGCAAGGAAGGCGATTTTCTTTCCAGTTCAGTTGTTATATTTTTATGATAACGATCAAGCAGTACAGTTCATTCATTGCTTTGAAACACAGTTATTTTCTCTAACATTGTGATTCTTTAAAGTGGAAATTACTATTTTTTTTAACACCATCCAGGAAAGAAACATCTCATCTCTTCATCTACAAACTGACCTCGTAGCAGTACTACAAATTATTCTTGGGATGGGTCTGTTGGCCAGTCTGGTGCCATGCACAAGACTCTTATCTCCACTTTGGCCACATACCTCCGTGACAGTTACAGGCCCTCAATTTATAGACTTGGAACAGAGGAAGCCTCTGCTACTTAGCCAAGACTACTTTATAAGTAATCAAAATCATAAACAAAAGCTCTGCTTAACTCACATTGGGACATTGACAGAGTGTAGACCACTGTTGGTTGATTCTCAACAAGGATTCTGAATCCCTGCAAAAAGATTCTGTCATTGTCTTCAAACATGAGTGTCATCCCAATAAAAAGACCAAATATAAATTCATACCTATTTTAATTTTCTTGAATGTTGAAGATCTTTAATAAAACTGAGATGTCACTTTATTTACCTGTGTGTGGGGGAGGCGGGGAATGTGCGCATGTGAATGTGGCTTCATGAGAAGAGTGGAGGAAGATGCTGAGTATCCTCCTCTATTGCTCTCGGCCTTATTCTCTTGAGACACTGAATCCAAAGCTTGCTGTTTTGGCAAGGCTGGCTGACCAGCAAGCTACCAGAATCCATCCGTCTCTATCCTCCAACAGTGAAGTTGCAAGCATATGTGGCTCTGCCCAGGCTTTTATGTGAATGCAGGGAATTGAACTTACATCCTTACCCTTTGTATAGCAAGCTCTTTTACCCACTGAGCCATCTCCTCAGGCACAAATGAAGCTTCTTTACCTGTGAGAACCTGTCCTCTGATTCATTCTCTTCCTGTTTCCCACTGTCTCTCTGGACAAATTCATTTACATTAAAGTTGGCTGCAATGACCAATGACACCCTAGTGACCTCAGAATTGTTCATTATTATTCTACAATCTCTTTTCAGAGTTAAAACCATAGATATCCAATTGCCCATTGTACAGATTCTCTTGGAGGGTCGAAAAGCAATCTGAGCTACGGATACCTGGAACTCACTTCATCTCCTTTTGCCCCAAACAAAACTTCTTTCTCTTTCTCTTTCTCTTTTTTCTTCCTAAGCAGCTAGAACAGTGGCCTGGAAATCTTCAGGCTTTTCCTTCAGCTTTTCTTGAAATAGTCTATTAGTCACCAAGTCCCATAAAGGAGAGTTCCCAGAGTCTCCTGATGGCCACTAGCAGCTGCACTAGGAAGGCCATCAGAAATAAAAGTACTCGAGCTTCAATGTTGATTCTCTTGATCAAAATCTCTGAGTACAGAACCCTGAGATTTATGTTTTAATAAGCACGCCAGGTGATTCTGGGGCATGCCTTAAATTCACCTTCCTTTACATCTCTTTAAATATCCTGTCCCAGGGGCTGCTGTTTGGACATACATTCGCTGTTTCACTTCAGAACTGCTACAATTACTTCTCAACTAGTGTGTCATGAGCTCCCTGCCTCCTACGTGTGTGTGTGTGTGTGTGTGTGTGTGTGTGTGTGTGTGTGTGTGTGTGCAAAAATGCATCCTCCTCACCCCCCCCCACACACACACCTCAACAACCAGTATGTCCTTCTCCAGCTTTATGTCTCTTTAGGTTATTGTCTCCAAATATCTGATCATGTTTTAATTCTATAGGAAACGAGTGTTACCCCAGCATATAGATAGTTAGGACTATTCCTAAGAAATATGATATGGTTAAGACATATAATCTTGGTTGAGTCCTGGGACACTTAAAAAGTAACAGGAAGTAAGTGAAATTGTTGCAGGTAGGTGACAGCTGGAGAGATCTCAAAGACAGAGAGACCAGATGGAGAGCTCTGCCCAGTTTCTCCAGTTTTTGCCACCATCAGAGAAAGGATTTAGAGATGAGACAAAGTAAGTTGGAGGCAGTTTCTTTCTGAGTGAAAGCAGATACCAGGAGAAAATGTGGGCTGAGCAAGAGAGTCAGGCAACCTAGGATCTTGGCTAGTATTGTATGATCAAGTTGATTATTCATGAGTTAAGGTGTTCAATGCCTAGTCAGTGCACAAAGTTTAGAACCAGGCAGTCCTACAAAACAAGGTCTCGAGAGAGACACAGACCTAAAAGAAGAAAACAGGAGAGCTCTCTTCTGGAAGAGCCTCGCTTAAGTCTTCAGTCAGGTGGAAGGAGCAGACTGAGCCATGCTTCCTAGAGAGGCACATATCACTCTATGAGACCAGTTGCTCACCCTTCTCAGCTGTAAATTCCTTGATGGCAAGTCTTCTATCTTATGCTTTCTTGTTTCTCAAAGGCCAACGTTTTCACACTTGAAGCCCAACTTAAGTTCGTGAAGCTGATGTTGAAAATAGATCAAGTTGGAGACAGTTGTGTTCTGGCACATGCACCCCACCTCCACCCCTGCTCTCTGCTCACCTGCCACAGCTTGGGATGCTTGCTCATTCACAAGCTCAGTCTGGTAATATGAAAAATACTCACATATTAATTGTGAACCATGAAGCTCAAGCGTCATGTGTAAGGGAAGCTGAAGTGATTTTAAATGGCGCCTAGGATTTGCCCGCGTGTGCTCCACTTTCCCGAGTCCTTTCTTGCTTAGACTGTCAGGGAGGGGTCACTGCCACAGTAAAAGTGAAGATAAGCAGATGGTGTCAGCTGGACTGCACAGGTAGAACACAGGAGGGGTAGGCTGAGATGTGACCAATGTGACACAAAAGGATATGGAAGAGTTTCAGGTGACAGCAATCCCCTTCAGTCTCTGCTCCACACAGAAACATCGGGACTTCTCCATAGTTTAAAAAGTCGTAAGCCAAAGGAAAGAGTGCTCTGAGGCCAAAGCCAGAGCAATATGAGAAGCCTTAACAAATTAAGTAGCATGTTCCAGAAAATAAAGTAAAACTGATGGCTATATGTGGATAGAAACAAATGATGGGAAAAGCAAGTCCATGAAGGAGAAGAGCCAATTGCCTGAAGAAGAATTCCAAGTAATTTCATGTACGTACTCTGTGTTCAAAGATGCAGAGTATAACTCCCCACTCCTTCACTGTGGGCTGAGCACTGTGATATCCTTCCTAAGGACTCAGTGTGGAAACGGGGAGAAGAGTAGTTACCGAGAAGCCATCTGATAAACACTTCCTCAGCCAGGGATGAAGGTCAACATCATCCATGATGAGGCATGGTAGGAGAATATCAGTGGGACTTTATAGTCTCCAGCAAAAACCCAGAGCCACTGGCTAATCATGAGAAAAATGTCAGACTAATTCAAGTGAATGCATTTTATACAGTACAGCCTACCAGCACTCTTAAAAACACTAGATACTCACACACACACTACACATACATACTACACATACTACAATATACACACATATATACCACACACATACCACACACAATACACATATACACCACATACATATACACAACATACATATACACCACACACACACACACACACACATACCACATATACACACACATACACACACACCACAGAATCACACACATATCACACATACACACACTACACACATCACATAAATATACCCGTACCACACACACACATACCAACATACCATAGATTCACAATACCCATACCACACATACATACACATCACACATACACACACCACACATGATACACATATCACATATATGTACCACATATGCACACATGTACCCACACCACACATACACACATACATACCACACACACACACACACACACACACACACACACACACACACAACCACCAGCAGCAGCAGCAACAACAAAACTGAAAAATTATCATAGCCAAGAAAAGCAAAGAAGACAGAAAGACTAGGTGTAGCATGGTATGCTAGATGGATCCTGGAGCCCATAAAAGGAATCATGTAAAATATGAGGAAATATGAATAAGGTATAATCTTTACTTACTAACAATTTATTGATTTTGGTGCAGTTAATGACTGATGCACCAACCTTTGGGCAAAGACATCAGTAATAGGGCGAACTGCACGTGGGAGTATGTGGGAACTATATATTATCATCACAGCTTTTCTGTAAATCTAAAAAAAAAAAAGTATATCAAAAATACAATCAAATTTAAAGGCAAAGGTAAATTACAAAATGGAAAAACTCAAAATTTGCTAGCATTAGACGGCAGAAGTCATTATGAGAACAAACACACAAACGACGTGTGTGGTATGGATGTGTGTATACATTGTTATGGTTGGTTTTAATGTCAACTTACCACAGATTAGAAGTGTCCTGATTGCCCTCTCGGATGTCAGCTCGGCAGAAGGAAGAACATCTTGCCTTTTCCTCCCATGGCCTGCCTTCCCTCTTGCTACTGAGTTAATCTGTCCTCTTGCGGCTGCCGTTGATCCCTTCGCTGCGATCAGACCAGCGTTTCCAAGCTTCCCTTGTGGACTAGGGCCACGTGGCTTCCAAGAGACCTCCTGGCTTCTGGCACCTTGTTGAAACTGCTAAGGCCTCCCCAGCCTTACAGACTGAGTAACCACCAGCTCTCTATTCCATTGTCCCACATATCTTGTGTCCTGTTGGTTTTTCTCTCCTAGGGGACTCTGACAAATACATGTAGGTTTGTGCATGTTCACGTGTGTAAGTATGGACATATATGCATGCCAGTGGGGGAGACCAGAGGATGCTTTGGTGGAGCGTTGGTCCTCAGCTTCCACCTCATCTGAGAAACAGTCTGTTGTTGTTTGTTATTGAACATGTCAGGATAGTGACATCTAAATCTCTGGATTCTCTTGTCTCCATCTCCCATCTCTCTTTAGGAGAACTGATCTTAGAGACATATGCTCTGCATCCAGCCCTACAAAGGGTCTCTGCATCTGAACTCAGATCCTCTTGCTTGCACGACTAGCACTGTGTCGTGTTCCCAGGATGCTATCCAAGTCTTCAACCTTCTGTCCCATGAGTCTGTTGGGTTTGCAATCAGCTTTGGTGGGACTAATGGGGCTCTGGATCTTGAAACATATGTGACCTCAGAGTGTCTGGAGGACTCCAGAGATATTTCCAGTCGTTTAGCTTCATTCCTCTAGGTCAGTAAGTACACAGGTCAGTTTTATAGGCATAGCTAGAGCCTGAATATCAACTGCATCATCCCACTTATTTATGCAGTCCAGAAAAGTGTGGAAGACAAGTCTTTGAGCATTGCTTAAGTGCCCTGCTGACTTAATCTTGCCAGCCTACACTTTTCTTATTCGATTTCTTCACCCATAAAGTGAAGATAAAATGTGCCCCAGAGTAGTACAAGGTTAAGGTTAAGTTATACAAGATTTGTGAAGGCTTTCTGTGACCTAGAAAGGACTTGGCAGTCTTATTTCAGAATGTCTTGGGGGAGATGAGGACCTCCTTCAGTTTTTCTCCTTTTAAGCAGCCCTGTGACTTGTTCGCTTAGTTCAGTCTGCCAGACTTCTGACAAGTGTCGCTGCTGATGTACTAGGTACATTAAGAAGTGCCTCAGACAGTTAAATGGCATCCTTGGAAATATAAGAAGACAAACTTGGGTTTTGTTTTGGTTTTTTTTTTTTTTAGATTCTCATGGCAAGAACGCTAAGTGGCTAGATGGGTCAAGTACCTGGGGAGGGAATATTAACTCGTGAGAGCTCTAAATTAGCAGCAGTGCCTGTGGCTGCTGGGGACTGAAAACCCAAGTCAGAATGGCCTGAAGAAATTGTTCACCCAGCAAATGGAAAAGACCTCAATAGCAGCGTGCTTCAAGGTTCAATGAGTCATTGTCGCAATCATAGCACCAAGGAACCAACTCCAAAGCATTCTGTTATCTACACTCATGGTTTGCTTTGTGTTTAACTTCCCCCAGAGTGCTGGGATGGCTGCCAAGAGCAAGCGTCCTTCCTTGGTCCCCGTGGATGTAACTGACGGCTCTCTCCAAAACTCAGGCTACACCCCTTGACCTTAACCACACTGAGTCAATTACCCTGTGGTCCAAGTCTTCTGTCTGACCCTAATTTTGGATTGTTTCCAAATGAAATATTTCTCATTTACTTATTATCTTTTCTTGTTTTATCTTTTCTTGTTCCTAATCATCTCTCCCTCTGGACAGTAATATTCCATGAGGTCTTGTGTTTTATCTTGGTCACTGCTGATCCTTAAACTCCCTCCTAAGGCGACTGTGTCTCTCCATAGCCCCCAGGAGGGAATTGGCACCTTTAATGAGGGCGCTCTCTTCTCTCTTCTTCATATGCTCACACTGCTTCTTGTGTGGGTTCTCCCTGCTAACATGGGGTTCTGCCAGTCAGGAATATTCTCGAATAAGAAAAAGTTAGGTGTTGTTTGGAGACGGTCTAGCCAAACCCAGTATGGATTGGTATTGTCTGGGTATCAAAACCAGAACCTGTGACTGGAGGAGCCTGGGTAGAAGTGGGAAAAGAAGCTTGTTGGCAAGATTGGTTTTGAAGACAGAGGTAGAACAAGAAGGGTAACAAGGTGTGTGGTGAACAAGTCAGAAAACAAAACGAAGCAAAGCACAAGGCCGGAGGTCGTCAGCGACGCGTAGAGCCTAAAACAGAAAGTGCGCATTGCAAAACGCCTACCGTGTATGTTCTTGAACACCTTTGTATGTAGAGGCTCCAAAGAACCCTGAGTTCTTGGAGTATTATTAGTAATAGCCCTTCTGACTTTAAGAGCATTGGACAACTCGCTGAGCATGGTCTTCAATATCTCTTCTCCATGTGGCTGTCACAGCTTTTCTAAAGGTTCGTGGAGCGGTGATTAGACACAACAAGCCTTGGTGTGCCTTTCCCAACATCACCCAGGTTGGAGCGGGAGGCAGGGGGTGGGGGGAGCTGGGTGGAGACATTCTTCTTCCAGTCTCGAGTTCATTCTACCTCAGTGTAGCTGGAACATGGGAGAGTGTCTTGAGATAGCATAGGTTCCTAATCTCTCCAGGCTAGGTTTTCTCTTTACACTTAAGTTGATGTGAACTCTGGTATACACAGGATGTTTTCTTATGACGCAAACTTTAAAACAGTTTTAAAAGAGCAAAGCTGAGTCACTTGGTCAGCTCCTGCCGATTGCAGCAAGGAGAGGTCGGGCCCATGACAGTCCGGGGATAAAAGGCTTGAGCTTTAGTGCTTTACGGATTAACTTTTGAAAGGAAAAGGAACATTTGGGAATACAGAAATATATACAAGGGAAATCACATGCATGTCCAAGCAACTGCAAAAATAAGAAAAGAAAACAGCACAATGGGATGACTTATTCCCCTGGGGTTTTATAGTCTCCTGCCCGATCCTTTAATTGCATTTCTATTCTTTTTAACCTAAATTTAATTTTATCCCAGACTTCAATAAAGAACAGATGATGCCTCATAGAGGACTTGGTCAAATAGCCTGTCCTAAGTTACTATACCCAAGCACAAGTCCTGTCCAACTCACTGTGTGACCACCGGTTTTCAACCTCCTAGGAGGGTCTGTGTCTCGGCTATAACAGAGGATTTAGGACACTTGCCAAGCAGCTGCCTCTGGAAAAACTGAAGAAGAGCCAGAGTGACGGCATGAAGGTGCTCAAGAAATTTCCGAAGAGAGATGTCTTAGTATGGGAGATACTACCATTCTTGTACCTCCCAAAACCTCCTGGGTTGTGATTGTTATCATTCAGAGACCTCAGCTTCTTGAATTAAATGTGACAGAACCCTAACTGCCTGTGTGGCTGAAAAGGAACTGTAGATCTCCAGAGTTCCACATTCTTTCTGGTCCTCTAGTTGGTTTGGTTTGACACAACTTTTATCTCACAAGGCAGTATCAGTTTGTTCTGATGTGTTGCAAAAGAGTGTATTCTTGGAGAATGCAAATAATTCTCCATATCATTGCTAAGTCACTTTAAAGAACAGATACTCTTGAAGAGTACATAGCTTTCTATTTCAGCATCGTAATAGTTAAAAATGGTAGTAAGATTATTATAGTCCTAATTTTGCTTTGCTCTGTCTGTACTCTGGAAAATGGGAGAGGGGTTCTTCATTGATGGGGTGGCGTGAAGGTCTTAAGTCTGTTGCAAGATATTTCCTCTTCTTTGCTGTCATTATTGAGACTTCACTATATGCTAATGGCTTAGGGGGCAGCCTGGCCTCTCAGCTCTTGTCTTCTTAGTACTCTTAATGGTCTTTCAACGAATGCTCCCTTTGAGATGATACCAGGTCTTCATTCACATCTTCAAGGCATTCTTTCCCTCACTTCAGAAACAAGCTCTCAGTGATGCCCACATACCAAGAACTTGAAGACCAAAAATCTGAGACGTTTCTTTCCCTTGCGTTTATCATGGAAATGGGTGGGTGAGCATGCAGTATGATCCATGACTAGCCTAATGGAATATAGGAGAAGAATGTGATGGAGGAACAGATGCTAAGCCTGATGGTCAGAACAGCTTCAAGAAGGCTACAGTGGGGATCGTCAATGTAGAATGACAAAGGTAAAGTTGGGGACAGAGAAAGCATCCCGAGAAAAAAAAGATCCATCCTGTGCAAAGGTTTGGAAGTGAGGCAAAACACTGGCGTTTCAACCGCCACCTTGAAAGAAATATGTGAACTGAATCCCAAGAGGCAACCTACTGACAGATCATGTCCTGGGTTCATCCTGAAGGAGAAGTGGAACACTTCAGAGAACTAAAGTAGACTCTCACATTAGAAAGAAGACCCTGGCAAGAATGTAGAGAGTGGATTCGTGATGTGAAATGGAGGGAGTAGAGTAGGCAGCAGATGGACCTGTTGGAGCCATCATAAGCCAACCAAGAGTGGATCAAGACCTTAGCCAGGGCAGTGTCTGCAGAGAAGGTGAGGATCTGGGAAGACATTTTAGCAGAGACTTGGGGACCATGGAGTGTAGAGCACAGACAAGCTAGAGGGAGACAAATGTAAACTCCCAGGTCTCTGACCTATGTAGGTGTACAGATAGTGTTGGTTGGCATGGGAGATATAGTAAGAGAATCCAGATTGATAGAAAAGACAATTAATTCATCTTTGAAAATATTAACATTGACATCGGTTTGGTGGGATCTGGAAATGGGAGGCTGGTGCAGGGCTCCAGACTTTTACTATAGATATTGGTGAGATCACCAAGGGAGAGTCAGTGGGGAGGGGAAGGAGGATCATGGGAACAAGATTCCAGGGCCAGTAAGTAGAACAGGAGGAAGCAGTAGGAAGATTTATAAGAGGTCAGAAATGAACAGAGGAAACAAAGGTTGCCATGCTCAGGAAGAGCAGGGACAAGGGGAGATGTAAGACAGTGTGGTTGGGGATATGGCTCAGTGTGTCAGGTGCTTTTTGTTGTGTAAGTGTAAGGACGGGGATTGCGAATCTCCAGCATTCCTGTAAAATGCTGCATGGTGGCCCACTGTAATTCCAGCCCTCAAAAGGCAAAGCCAGGCCATCCCCAGAGCAAGCTGGCTAGGTAGACTAACTCTTCCTGTGAACCCGGGGTTCAACTGAGATCCTCTGATTCAATGAATAAAGTGGAAAACAACCAAGGAAGACTCCTGATGTCAGCTTCCAATCTTTACACATGGCAACACATACATGTGCACCGTCATACATGTGGACACACATGTGAACCGACATACATGCACACACACATACTACAGAAAGTTATGGGCAACATGTTAGATCGATAGCAGTATGAGTTTTTGTTTTTGAGACAGGGTCTTACAATGTAGCCCTAGCTGGCCTAGAACTTGAAGACCAGACTGCCCTTGAACTCACAAAAACAAAACAAAACAAAACAAAACAAAACAAAACAAAACAAAAAACTCTCAGCCTCCCAATTGCTTGGATTAAAGGGATGCAGCATCATGCCAACCCATCATGAAGGTTTTCAGAGGGTGTGTATAAGGAAGACTCCAAATGGTGAGGTGGTCAGATAGTCGTTCAGTATGGACCAAGCTATGGGAGTTGCATAATAAAGCATCTATACAGGACTAGGGCTGCCTGCCATTAATATGACATAAAGGAAGCTAGATCAACACACCTGCACTACTCTGTCCTCATTCCTAGCCAAGGACAATTTCACAGCTGTCAGAGCACCTCTGATGAAAAACAAGAGGTGGAAACAGAACTTAGCATATACTGATTGTCAGGTCCTATGCTCAGCCAACAACTACGCCGCAGCTCTTGAAGCAGGTGACACAACCTTCTCTCCCCATCAAGAGGAAGCAATGAAGCCTCCGCATGCTAAATTACCTGCCCCTCTGCTTTCCCTCCAGTGGTCGCCAGGCTACAAATGCCTAAGCAATGCTTCGAGGAGCCTTTGACTCTCACTGACTCAAGAACGATAAAAGCAAGACTGTCTGGAGGTAGGGTGTTTCTCTCTGCCAGAGAGGCATCCAGAGAGGAATGCAGCCACAGCAGCCTGTAGCAGGGAGGTGCCCCACCCTCTACAGAGATTCTATTTTTCAAAGGAGCAGAGGACAGCTAGGGTGGCGCAGGGAGGAGCAGAGTAGGAGGAGGTATCAGCTTCCTTCAGCCAGCATCTCAGCTCCTTCCTCCTGAGTGGCAAATCTGTCCCCGGTCTTCCTCTACTTCCCCAAGAAATCATTCTTCCAGATTCTTGGGGATTTGCTGGCTCACCTTTATCTTTAGTATCATCAGTTTTAGGGGGTGACAAGATGGCTCAGTCAGTGAAGCGTCTGCTGCACAAGCATGGGGATTTGAGCTCAGGTCCCCAGCACCCACATAAAAATCTGGGTGCAGGGGTGGACAATTAGAACCCTGGCTTTGAGAGGTGGAGACAGGTGGATGACTCAGGTCACAGGCTAGCCAGTCTACTCTGTTCAGTGAGAGGTTCTGTCTCAAGGAAATGAAAATGAGAACAAGAATAAAAAGCAGAGGACGGCAGAGGAAGTCATGTGACGTCATCGGCCTCCCACCCCTACACATGAATGCATATGCGCACATGCATACACACAGCTACACATACATGTACATTCATCAACAGGTACACATCCATACACCATACATGCACGTGTGTGTGCGCGCGCGAGCACACACCCCCACACCCCCACAAGACTATCATTTTAGAACAAACATCTTCATATCATTAGTGATGCTTATGAGACCAACGGCAGTTTAGCAGGAACTGAGCTGATACTGGGGGCTTTGTGCACAGATCCTCCCCTCTTCAGGAGCCAGGTCTCCATTTAGTATTCCAGAATAGAGATACTGAGATAATTAAATACCCGAAGCATGGAAGGCTCTACAAGAAATGTCACCAATAATAATTCTACCATGCATGTGCCTCTGGGCCTTCTGTGGCCCTGTGTAGCCTGTCATTCAGAGCCACTATTAAAGGAAAAATAACTCATGACATGTCTGAAGGATGGCAAAGCAGAGTTTATCCAGTGAGACTGGAAGGATGAGCTCTGAAAGCAAGGACGAGTGGTGATTTCTAACCCAGAAAGGGTAGTGGGGAATCTCTGGATGGAAAATCACTAAGAAGAAACATGGAGGGCAGGCAGGTTCTCGGTGATGGATGAGCAAGGAACTCAACCCACTATCCACAGTAGGGAAGTTTATGAAAATGACCCAGGAGGTCAGAAACTGGTCAGGAAAAGCCTGACTCAGTCTGGTTAAAGGCCATTGTCATTCCTCCGATCCCATTGCCTCCTCCACAGTACTTAAGTCAGAGTTTCTCCAGCTGAGGCTTTTGCACTTTCTGTGGCTTCTGCCTGGAGGCTTTCCCCAGCAGGCTTCAAGGTGGCCAGGGCCTTTTGCTCTCATACCCTCTTCTCCAGCAGACCTTCTCTTATCTGTGGCTATATCACTCCATCTCAGCATTCCCTATGACTCCCTCCTGACCAATGCTTCCCCCTAGAGCTCATCACCACCAGACACACTGTGTGTTTCCATTTCCTCCTGTCTATAATGCCTATCCCATGATGCAGCATATTGTCTGTTCTGCTTTCTGCCTTCTCATAGAGACCTGGAAAAGCATGTGGTGCATAAGGAGGGCTCCCTTAGTTGAATGAACTTAATGACTGGATGAAGCTTCTCATAAACAGATCTTGATTACTCCATTCCAGATGTCAGCAGTAAAGCATAATAACTCCTAATGATGAATGACCAATGACCCAATTTACCATGCCGTGTGTGTGTGTGTGTGTGTGTGTGTGTGTGTGTGTGTTACAATTTCAACACAGGCATTAACTCAGATGGACCATAAAATATTTTTTCTCTCAGAAAAGTTTTATGGAGGTCTATGATCATAGAGGGTAGCTAAAAGACAAAGAGATTCAGAAATATCCAGACAAAAGAAATTCACTTGGCTGGAAAAGAATGAACATACTTTCAAGATCACCAACCTCGCTCTCAAAATAGATGAGTCCATATGTATGAGAAACATGAAGAATGGGCCACACTCATAGTGGGACCTTAGTCAGTATTAGCTGCTATTACTGTCTCCCCTTCCAGATATCTCTGCAGTGTTCCTTCTTCCAAATGCACCCCATACCTCTCCCCAACCCTGCCCACCCCCCAACCTCCACACCTTCTTGTCTATGACCCCTTGCCAATGTCTCCATCAGAGTTCAAGTCTCAGCTGAGATGGAGCATCTTCAGGGAAAACTTCTGACTCCTTAAGGCAAGTTAATCTCTCCCTCCTCTGACAATAACCTCCAGTATAAACACTGCATTGTAATTGCTCATTTGCTCTCCCATCCTTCCCAGGAGACTGTATGAGAGGTGCAGCAAAACTTACCTCATTACGTACTGTATTCCCAGTCACGACTACCAGGATGACACTCAGGACTGATACGGATACTAGAGAGACTATAGGCACTCCAGAAGCAAGGACAACATCTCAGCCCTGGCAGGTGTTTCTCAGGCATCATCTCTTGCCAGGGGAAATCATCTCTACGCCCAGAGCACCTGACTGACAAAAAAAAGTGGAGCTCAAGTAGAAGTCAAGTCATTGACATGTGAAGGTTATTCGTTTGAGGGCAGAATTCATCATGTGTCCGGTTCCTCAAAAGTAGGAACAGATTTTCAAACTGGCAATTTGCACTCAGCCTAGTAGATAAGCAAAAGCGTGGCACAAAGTAAGACCCCTATACTGAAAATCTAGGTAAGTTGGGATTTGTTTCTCTTTGCCAATATTGTTTTGTTTAATGGCTGCTCACATGGTGTCGACAAATAGACTGTCAAAAGCTCATGCAGACACCCAATACAGACTACAAAGTGAGGTAAGAAAGACTGTAGCTACGTGAGGGTGGATCCTGGTGAATAATTTTGTTATTATTCTAGCATCCCAGTGACTTAACCAGTCTTTGGCACACAGTTGACACCCATAAACATTTGTCCAATGAACATGAGATATATCACCAGGAGGGAGACAAGGGAAGGCCCATTACAGCAGTATAGTTGGTAGGCACTCCCTTAAGGAACCAATAGTTTGGTGGGATATCTTTAGGGTATATGCCCAAGAGTGGTATAGCTGGATCTTCAGGTACATCCATTTCCATTTTCTGAGGAACCTCCCGAGTGATTTCCAGAATGCTTGTACCAGTTTGCAATCCCACCAGCAATGGAGGAGTGTTCCTCTTTCTCCACATCCTTGCCAACATGTGCTGCCACCTGAATTTTTGATCTCTGTCATTCTTGATTGGTAGAATCCCACCATACCACAGGAGCACGTGCTCTACTATGTGCATTGTGGCCTTATTTGTGATAGCCAGAAGCTGGAATATAAAAAAAATGTGGTTCATTTACACAATGGAATACTATTCAGCTATTAAGAATGAGGACACCATGAGTTTTGCAGGCAAATGGATGGAACTAGAAAATATCCTGAGTGAGATAACTCAGACCCAAAAGGGTATGCACAGTATGTGCTCACTAATAAGTGGATATTAACCAAAAATGTACAGGATACCTAGGATACAATCCACAAAACTCAAAAAGGTTAACAAGCAGAAGGGCCCAAGTGAGGATGCTTCAATACCTCTTGAGAGGAAGAAGAAAACAATCATGGGAGACAGAGGAACGGAGGGGCCTGGGTGGGAGAGGGAAGGGGAGGGGGGAATGGAAAAGGGGCAACACGATCAGGTATGGGGTTGTGGAGAAGGAGAAAAGTCCTGAGGGCCAGCAGAATGAATGGAAATATGCAATCCTGGGTGGTGGGATGGGAGTTGGGGGATCCCTCTAGAAAGTACCAGAGACCTGGGAGGTGAGAGACTCTCAGGACTCAAAGGGAGGGACCTTAGATGAAATGCCCTACAGTGAGGAGAGGGAACTTGTAGAGCCCACCTCCAGCAGAAAGACAGGGCATCAAGTGAAGGGATGGGGTTGTCATCCCACAGTCAAAAATTCTGACCCAGAATTGTTCCTGTCTAAAAGAACAGCACGGACACAAATGGGGAAGAGGCTGAGGGAAAAGTGGTCCAGTGCCTGGCCCAACCTAGGATCCAGCTCAAGGAGTGGCTCCAAGATCTGACACTATTACTGATGCTATGTTGTGCCTATAGACAGGAGCCTAGCATGGCTGTCCTCTGAGAGGCCCAACAAGAAGTTGTCTGAGATGGATGCAGATACTTACACCTAACCATTGAACCGAAGTCAGGGATCTATGTAGTGGAATTAGGGAAAGGCTGGGAGAAGCTGAGGAGGAAGGGTGACCCCATAGGAAGACCTGTGATCTCTCAGACATTGAGCCACCAACCAGGCAGTGGGAGATTTATAACCCTCAAGAGACTTGAGGCCCTAGTGAGTGGGGAGGCTTGGTGGGGGGGCATCCTCTTGGAGACAGAGGGGGAAAAGGAATGGTTTGAGGAACTAGGGGGTGGGAATGGGAAGGAGGCAACAACTGGATGTTAAAAAAAGTAATTTAAAATATTAATATATATGTATATATAAATATGAAAGAAACCACTAGTCTATGAGTCCCCAAGTAACAACAGATTTTATTGAGGGCCTGATATGTGTCTAAGCATACAAGCCCACCTAGGCACAAGATAATTCACTTAGCTCCCTCTATGAATACACAGGCTCTTGCCTGGAGAAATGTTGACTATTTAAAGAGCAACTGATTTTTTTTTTTTTTAAGAAAATCACACAAAAATCTTTAGAAGGCATGGACCATGAGGGTACCTACCCATGGAATCCAGAAGAGAATCCAGGAGAAGCAGAGTTAAAGACAGTTGTAAGGCATCAGAGGTGGATGTTGGGAGCTGAAGGCTGGTCCTCCGCAAGAGTAGCTCATGCGCTCAACTGATAAGCCATCTCTCCAGACCCCATGGTTATTTTTAAGAGTTAAAAAAAAAAATGCACAAACACTGTAAAAAGTGGTCCTTAAGGCTCCTTCTGCATGGAAAAATCTCCCCAGGTGGGTTCTAGCTATCATTGCAAAAGCTTAGCCATATGGCAAGGAAGCATTTGCATATTTTATCTACTGCCAGCAATATTCCAGGATGTAACATAGTTTCCCCCTTAGAACTGAACTGAGAGAAGCAGATAAACCCCTTTAACAGATAGGGACTGAAGTTCAATGTAACTTGCCTAAGCTAACCCAGTTAATTTGTACCGATTCTATGCTACCCTGATATCCCATTCACCAAGGGGATTCATAAAACACTAACAATCTTAAGAAAACCATATACTCCGGCTGGAGAGATGGCTCAATGGTTAAGAGCACTGACTGCTCTTCTGAAGGTCCTAAGTTCAAGTCCCAGCAACCACATGGTGGCTCACAACCATCTGTAATGTGATCTGATGCCCTCTTCTGGAATGTCTAAAGACAGCTACAGTGTTCTGACATATAATAAATATATAAATCTTTTAAAAAAAGAAAGGAAGGAAGGAAGGAAGGAAGGAAGGAAGGAAGGAAGGAAGGAAGGAAGAAAACAATATACTCATGATGGAAATTAGGCCTGACCTTTTCCTTGGCTGAAATCAACCGGGTATATCTAGAATGTTCTAGAACAGCAACCTCTCCTCGGAGAGAATGTTAAGACTCAAATGCCAAGTCCTCCAAGCTCCCTAACTCAGACTCTTCTGACTTAATGACTTCTGGCTGCAGACAGAGGAAACAGCCTCATTCCCGTGCAAAGCAACCAGGGTGCACGGTGGCAGCATTTCTTGGAAAACTACCACCACTGATACACTGCAGGCATGTAGGTGGGAATGGCACAGAGTGGGAGAACATATCGGCACCGTCTATTTAAGACAGCAAGAATGGTAGAAAGACAGGAAAGCAATAATCCTAGCCTTGTTCAACTCAAAACACTGAAGCCCAAGTCCTCAGGGGGAGTTTCAGTTTGCTTCATGAGGGGGAGTGGGGGTGGGGTGAGGTGGGGTGGGAAATTGCCTCTTTGGGCTCAGAGTCATTCTCTAATCCCCTCTCCATCGAATCGGGCATGTGACAGGAGCTGTGACCCAAAGACACCAAACAAACACACACACAAAATGGGGAGATAGAAAACAAACCATATCTCTAAAATATCTTCCTGTTGGCAAACCCATTAGTGAAATGTTCACCTAGAGGTTAAACTGACTCTAGGCTTCCTGGATCCTAGGCATCAACACTTACTCTGGGTAAATATACTCAGCATTTACTTCTTCCTGTGTAAAATGGGGACAAGATAAACTCTCTAACTAATTGACCGAATGGGATAACTAAGGTAAACCAGAACAGTACTTGCCATATAACAAACATTGAGAGGCTGGAGAGATGGCTCAGTGGATAAGAGCCCTGGCTGCTCTTTGAGAGGACCCAGGACCATATTCCTAACACCCATATAGTGGCTGACTGTCCAAACTTCTGCTCCAGAATAATCCAATACTCTTCTAGTCACCCTTGGCACCATACAAATGTGGTGCACAGACATACATGCCAACTACACACTCATGCACATAAAATGAACGTAGTTGCTTATTTCCTCTAAGCTCAAATCAGAAATACAAGTAGAGCCAGGCAGAGGTGGCACATACCTTTAATTAACTCAGCACTTGGAAGGCAGAGACAGGCAGATTTCTGAGTTCGAGGCCAGCCTGGTCTACAGAGTGAGTTCCAGGACAGCCAGGGCTACACAGAGAAACCTGTCTCGAAAAACCAACAAAAAAGAAAAAAGAAAAAGAAAGAGAAAAAGAAAAAAAAAAACAGAAATACAAGCAGAGTTTTAGGTTTCCTGTATCACTGTTTGTAATAATAAAATACTTAAAAAGAGACCTAAAAATTCTGAAACTAGCAAAATGTTTACTTCCGAAAAAAAAAAAAAAATGGTAGAGCTACTGAAAATTCTGGCTCTGTGGCTTAGTATGCATGAGATCTCTGCTTAAAATCCCAGCATGGCACCAAAAAGAAAAGAATATTCTGCCTACTAGTGAGTGTGTGTGTGTGTGTGTGTGTGTGTGTGTGTGTGTGTGTGTTGAACATGTACTACAACACACACATGGAGGTCAGAGGAGAATTTTTGAGAATTGGTTTTCTACTTGCATTGTGTAGGTCTTAGCAATGGAACTCAGGTGGCCACATGGCAAATGCCATGACCTGGGGCTGGAGAGATGGCTCAGTGGTTAAGAGCACGGACTGCTCTTCCAAAGGTTCTGAGTTCAAATCTCAGCAACTACATGGTGGCTCACAACCATCAGTAACGAGATCTGACACCCTCTTCTGGAGTGTCTGAAGACAGGTACAGTGTACTTAGATATAATAAATACATAAATCTTTTTAAAAAAATGCCATGACCTGCTGAGCTATCTTACCAGCTGAGAACTATATATTTTTAGACCTGTATGGCAAGTAAGTGTGGAAAATGGAGTGTCATATAAACATTTTTAAAGGATGTGTTCTTATCACAATGTTTAATTCTACGCATGAGTATTTATGCCTGTGGCTCATGAAGGAAGGTGCCTGTGGAGGCTGAAGGCATTGGGTTTCCCTGGAGCTGGAGTTGCAGGGCTTTGCAAGAGCCATGTGTGCTCTTAAACACCGAGCCATCTCTCCAGCCCCTACAATTTTTATGTATGGGATAGACAGCTGCATAAACAAGAGTCAAATTCTATAAATATGGGAAGAAAAGTATGATTAGAAGTATATGAAGGTGTATTCAAATGAGTAAACTCAGGGATTTAATTTTTTGTATCTTTTTTTTTCAAAAACTGTATACTTGTATGATGTGGGGATAAAAACATATATAGGTCGGGCAGTGGTGGCGCACGCCTTTAATTCTAGCACTTGGGAGGCAAAGGCAGGCGGATTTCTGAGTTCGAAACCAGCCTGGTCTACAGAGTGAGTTCCAGGACATCCAGGGCTACACAGAGAAACTCTGTCTCTAAAAACAAAACAAAACAAAAAAAAACCAAAAAACAAAAAACAAAAAATGATATAATATCAATAAGTATTTTAGAGTTACTTGCTTTTTAGAATAATCTGTATTAAGGCTCCAGGGATGCAGAACCAAGCGCTGATTCTGTTCATTTTATTATTAAGTCAGAAAAGAAGGAAGGACCACAGGGAAATAAGGAAGGCAGGAATCATTTCCCAAGCTCGTAAACTGTTGTTGGGTTTTATAAAAGCATCAATAAACAAGTGTTGCTTTTCTTTATTTAGGATAGTGTCTAACGTTCACACCCCAATTGCCCAATTTCCTTATGGCTTATACGAGCTTTCTGAAACTCAAAGTCAGGTTCCAACCAGTCCAGAGAAGCCTACCTCTGAGATCTAAATAGTACCTCCCTCATCTCCTGAGAACTCTCTTTCACCCAACAACTGTCACCCTGAGTCCAGTGCTCTACTAGAAGCTGAGAACAGAGGTAGTTGAGACTCACTTGTCTTTTGACAGATTTCCTTCTCAGGGTGAGAGACCAAGAGCTAGCAAACACCATCAGTAAGTGATAGGGTGTAGACAGATATCAAAGCTAGTGTGTTAAACAGGAGGACTTCTAACCATGCCAGGCACCTGTGTCCTTGGGCAGGTGGGAACGAGCATGCTGCCGGGTAAGCAGGATTTTGAGAAGTACAACTCACACCTAGCTGCAGCAGACTCAAAAGCAGCAAGCCGGGGTGGGGGTGAGGGGACAGGCACTGGGTTGTGAGGTTGTCAAAGTCACCAGTGGTGGGAGTTGTCATGGGCTTTCATTAAGAGAGGCAAGGTCAGTCAGCGTCTTTGGGAGAAGAGTTCAGGGAGAGGCACCGAACAGGACTCAACGGGCCTAGCAATGGGAATTTTGAAGCACAGTAGTCACACGCAGGTCATGTTTTAGGAAAAGGATGCTGGAGGGAGGGTGGAGGCTGAGGTTGTTCAAAGCCGCTTCAGCATGGGCAGAGATATGGATGAGAGGGGGTCTGCGGCGCTCTGAGGGTTTGCTAGAGCCTTGCCGTTGGGGAGAGAGGTGAGGACCCCATCGTGGAGGGATGAAGAAGGCACAGATTATATAGCCTTGAAGACTGGTTGTAGGGAAGGGTGGTGAAAGAAACGGAGGGTGGGTGGACTGGTGGTGGTTCATTTGCAAGACCTAGTCTTTAAAGACAGTGTCTATGGGAGGCATCAAGGGGGCATCACCAGGTGGGCAGGCACTCTAGAAATACGTGATAGAACCCCAGAGCTAGAGAACAGAACTAAGACCGGAAATAAGACTTCAAAGTTCCATGGAAGGGTTGTTTGGTCCTTACTGAGGCTCTTCGCCATATGAAAATTGTTCCTTCCCGTGCTCATGCTTGCTGAATGTCCAGTTCAAGTTCTTTGTTTTGCTGACTCTAGTCTAATGTAGTGTGGACCACGGCAAACGTGAGGCTGTGGAGTTGGGCGGACCTAGATCCCTTCCTCGATTTAGAATGAAGCAGTCACCTCTGTTACCGCCCAAAATACAGGGAGGGGTCAAGGGAGTAGCTCCCTTGCTTGTCCAGCATGTAGGTATGAAGTTCTATCCCCAGCATCAGAAAAAAAGTCAAAGGTGAGTTATGTCTAACACTGAAGTCATGGTTAGGATTAGGGATAACCTAGTCAACTGAGCACATGGAAGCTTTTAATCTGAATCCTACAATGGATTACTTGAGATAAGCAAAAGTTCTGCTCTCTCTCTCTCTCTCTCTCTCTCTCTCTCTCTCTCTCTCTCTCTCTCTCTCTCTCTTTCTCCCCTTCGGGAGATGAAAGGAAGAACATGGCACTGAAGATGTTATAATATACTGAAGAAGGCCGGGTAGTGGTGGTGCACACCTTTAATCCCTGCACTCTGGAGGCAGATGGATCTCTGTGAATGTATGTGTGTGTGTGTGTATATATATA
>JADRCD010206739.1:0-12156 GCA_019843815.1 Montemys delectorum
ATGCCCACCATCGGCAAAGGTAGGATAGAGTGTAGATTCCTGGTGGACCGAGGTGCCGAGTGGGCAGGGCGGCTCCTTGTGGGTCCAGGGGGCTTCCTTTGCAGTGGTAGAAAATTCTGGAATTTGGTGGTGGTAACGGTTAGACAGCTTTGTGGATTGCTAAAAATGTGCTAAAATGTGCCCTTCAATGTGGGAGTTACACAGTAGGTGAATTACTATGTAATCCATGTTTTCAGTTTTACAGGGATGCCCAGTGCCCATCTGGTCAGGGGTGTGAGGAAGATCAGAGGAGAAATGGGTTGTCTGGTCAGGCAGTGTGGGCACCCTCCTCTGCACAGCCAGCGTGGCCCAAGTGATTCAGGGCAGCTGCTAGCTTGTGGCCCAGGCTCCTTTCTACTCACTTGCCTCTATGGTTAGGGTCTAAATGGAGTCCTGTACCTTTAAAGGCCAAGGCCACAGAGTGCTCTGACTCTGCTTAAGGACTCTGCAGGGCTGGGCAGGGCTGGATAGCTACCCTGTGGGTAACAGTTGGCTCTAATGGTCTACAGAGAGCTCAACCCTGAGCAAGCCGGAGAACTTGCCCCTCATGCTCCTCACCTGGGTCTGTCCATTTCCTGCAAGGGGATGTGCTCATAACTCTGCCATGTGATTTCTATGCCAGCTGCCCCTTCTCCTTCTAAGAGGGCAGATCTGCATAGAGTGGACTAAGCCCTTAAGTTGCACTACTCTGTAGTATGGGATTCCCTGGCTAGCCTCAGCCTTGGGCACCTGTGGTGCTTTGAATAGTATGGCCCCCATAGACTCACATGTTTGAATGCTTGGCATAGGGAGTGGCACTGTTAGGAGATGTGGCCTTGTTGGAGTAGGTGTGGTCTTGTTGGAGGAAGTGTGTCACTGGGTAGGTGGGCTCTGAGGTTATATATGCTCAAGCCGTCCTCAATGTGATACACACACTGCTGTCTTCAGATCCAGATGTAGACCTCTTAGCTCCTCCAGCATGCTGGCCTGCATGCTGCTTCATGGTGATAGTGAACTGAGTCTCTGAACCTGTCAGCCAGCCCCAATTAAGTGTTTTCCTTTATAAAAGTTGCCATGGTCATATCTCTTCACAGCAATGAAACCACTTGCTCTTACTGGCTGCTAAGAGGGAGAATCAGCCCTTCACCCTTCTGCCTTCTCTAGAATCTTCCATGTATGACACAACTCTCAGGCCCTGAAAATACATCCCTTACCCACGCTGGTGGCCAAGACATTTTCTTGTTATGGACCAAGAAAGGAAAAGTTCCCTGCTCCAGGCCTGCTAGGGGCTCCATCTGCTCCGTACCAGGGAGGTCTGCAGAAGTGGCCTGAGGAAGGATTTCGAGCCCAGAGGAAATTATCATGTTTTCCTGGTTCCTGAATGTTCCTATAGGCACACCTCAGCATCCGTGTTCCTGGGCACCTCCACTCATACATGGATAAATGTGCATGCCACATTGGAATCTGTGCACACATGTACAATTCTGTTGTCCCATCAGTGATTGTGCTCCTGACTGTATTTACCTCCCTTTATAGACATAGCAGCGTATCCCTGTCTACACCCCAGGTGTATGGCTGTGTGCCTCCCAGAACTGCCTGTGTATGTATGCCTGTGAGCCGTGTGTGTGTGTGTGTGTGTGTGTCCACAGGGCTCTCCTGCACCCAAGTCAGTCATATGTCTTTTCTATGGTACAGAGCCATACAGAGTACACAATAGTAGACCTTGGAGGTATATCTGGGCACAAATTCAGGCCTGGGTGTGTCAGGTGGCACTAGCAAGAAGCATACAAAACACAGGTCCCAGAGAAAGCAAGACTGCTGCCCGCAGGCTCTGGAAACTGCAGAGCCTGAAGAACACAGAGATATGGGGGAGGGAGGAGGGCAGGCACTGCTTAAAGCTGACCAGTGAGCCTGGCAAACAGGTGCAGCATGGGGCTGCTCCGTCGCTCCCATTCTAAGCCTGTAATGTCCATTCTCCTAGGACTCATCCTGGGCAGAGCCTCAGGTGGGGAAGGCTGCCCCACAGGTGCACAGGCCCAGGTGCAAGAGTGTGGGCAGGACCAGCATAGACAGGAAGAGGAGCTTCCAGTCTGCCCAAGGCTGCTCAGTGAAGCAGCTCAGTTGGGCTCTAGAGTCTTAGGCTCAGACACCAGAGCAGTAGATTCAGGAGGCAGAGGCTTCTAGGAGAACAGGAGTTAGCAGCTGAGCTATTGGATAGATGAAGGGCACCAATCACACCTCAGAGGGCTAGGCCTTCTGAGTGCTTCACAAAGCTGTGAGTCGGGGACTCACAGGAGCCAGCCGGTACCCACCAGCTCCCTTCAGTAGCTCCTGCAGAGACAAGGTGGAGCAACTGTCAGGGAGACAAGGTACGAGGTCCAACTTAGCCTGGATCCCAGAAGACAGTGGGACGAGTGGGAGATGGTAACTCTGAAGGCCTAGCCATGGGTGGAAATGTCTGCTCAGGGACAGGAATGTATGTGCCTGATGACACTTGGGAAGGAGTGGCTACGCTCTTGTGATTACAGTCCTAAGGTTAGCCCGTCTAATTCCTAAGCCAAAATGCTGCTACCAAGACCCAACTGAGTTAGATCACTCCCAAATCTGAGGCCACAGTGTATTGTAAGAGAAGGATTTAGCCTCATGGCCACTTAGGTGGCCCAAGGTTGCCCCTCTACATACCAATCCTAAGGTTCTCCAGAGTCTGCGAGATGCTGTCCAGCATCTGTCCTGCAAAGGCTGGAGAGGCCTATCCACTGGCTCAGGGTCCCACCACAGGAAAGCTGGGTCTAGCCAACTGTCCACTCACTGCTGTCCTACCCGTCTACCGGTCTATCTGTGCTAGCTTTGCTTCTGTGGGGAAATCCCTGTCCTCAGGGCAGGGATTATCTCTCCATTATCACTCTGGCTCTAGACAATCCTGCCATTTCTGATCAACTAAGGCCTGCCTTAGCAGACACAGGAAGGAGAGACCATCCTTTCCTTCATCTCTACTGATGCCCCCAGACAACAGCTTCTCTGAAGGTCTGATCATGCGGCCGTGGCCAAGACTACCCATCATGAACCTTGGTATTGCCACTGTCCTCAACAGGAATCAGAGAACACACAGGCAGTTCTGGGAGGTATCCAAGGATGGGGCATGTTACCTCAGACACCTGAGGATGCTGGGGAAGTAAACTCGTGGTGATTCAGATGGGCCTTGGGGCCCAGAGAGACTGAGAGCATGGACTCATCACAGGGAATGCTGGGAATGGAGAGTGCTTCCCCAGCACTCAATAAGGAAGCCAGAGGCACCTTTAGAGATGACGATCACCCACGCCAGATCTTGTGGGACCGTCTGGTCTTCCCTCAGTCAGCTTGCCCATAGGCCAGCATGCTCTGTTCTTGTCCATGCTACCTGTGCCTTTCACTGTGGGGCTGCCCCCACTGGGCTGAGAGGGGATAAAAGCTGAGTAAAGTGTTCAAAATATCTTGGTGTCCAGCTAATTCACCTTTCAGAAAAGAAACAGGCCCAAGGACACACTACAACTGAAGGCAAGATCTGGATGCCCATCCAGTCCTTAGATGAAGCAGCCTGGGTCAAGGCAGAATCTGCTTTTTCTGCCCTCTAGTGGTCATAGGGTAAACTGCAGTCTATCTGAGCTGCGCCCCGTGTTGGCCTCCTTTGGAAACCTCGTCTCACTTCTGCCCTGGGGGGTCCAATACCTTTCCTTTTTCCTACTCTGAAATGTCCTGAAAGACAAAGGTCACTCAAATGTCCTTACCCAAGTCTGTCTCCCTTAGAAAGACAAACTGGGAAGATGGACCAGCTTAGACTTGCTGAGTATCAGTTTCAGGGCTCAAAAAGTCACACCACAGCCACCGCTGGTCATTCTCTCTTGTCCTCTTATTCTAGACATGGCTCTCTTGAAATCCTCTCTGTCCTTGGCCTACTAGATTGTCCCCTACTTCCCCGGTTGGTCCTTCTCAGCTGTCTCTGGTCTTCCAGGTCTCTTTGAAGGAACCTGCAGGTGTTCCCTTAGCATACAGCCTACTGATCTTGCTTACACTGGAAGCTGGGTCAGCAAGCAGCCAGGTGTCTCATCGAGCTTTCAGACCAGGAGCACCACAGATGTCAGTGTCTGAGCTGGCTGACTTTTGCAGCGCCTGCGCTCAGTTTTACAGTGAGGTCTTCCCTTTGATACAGTGAGGGATGAACACACACCCATATTCAGTGCTCAGGGCCTCTCAGCTCTACCTGAGGGACTTCTCACAGTCTCCAGCCACCTGTTAGACTTTGCCAAGCCCGATGTCACTTGCCTTCCAAACCTATATCGGTCACCTTTTATCACTGTGACAAAGGATCTGAAAATGACAAACCACTCAATGGACTAAGGATTTGTTTTGGCCCATGGCTCCAGTCTGTGGTCGGCTGCTTCCACTGCCATAGGCCATGAGGCAGAGTTGAAGCGTCATGATGGAAGGGTATGGAGGAAGAAGGCTGCTTACGTCATGGTGGCCGAAAAGCAGAGGCAAAATGGGTCAGGGACAAGTTGTGCCCTCAGCGACCCACTCGTCCAACCATGTCCTAGCTTATAAGAGACCACTTAACTGTAAAGTGACATTACTGATGCAGTTAACACCTTTGTGATCCAATTGTCTCTCAAAAGCTGGGGACCAGGTCTTGAACCCACAGAGCTTCTCTAGGATGAGAGTCCTCATCTTGAATGGGTATTGCTAAAAACGAGTTCTAGTCCTGGGGTAGGGGATGGCAGCAGAGAATTGGAATGAAAGGAATAGTTGTCACCTTTGGGGACACTTAAATCACTTAAATATCGGATTCTATCTAGTTCTCTGGCAGCAGGCTTCTTTGTAGTTCTAGGAAGCCAATGTGAATATAGCAGAACTCCAGAAAAACCACCAGAGGGCAGTGCTGCCCCACTCACGAACTTTGGGAAGGCCTGTCTTTTTGTCTTAGTATTGAGGTCTTCCGAGGAGAATCAGGAGTGTGTGTGTGTGTGTGTGTGTGTGTGTGTGTGTGTGTGTGTGTGTGTGTAGATGGTGTGGGTGTAGTCTACTTTGTGTGTCTCCTGGTGGGTTGGGGTGTTTGTGGTATCCATTGCTCACATCAGTGCCTCCAAATCCCACCACTAGGAAAGAGAATGCTGGTCATTTCGTGGACTTCTAAGCAGGATAGAAGGATGGAGCTCAGAACTTGTAACACCATCATTTTCAAGTGTATTCCAACTCTGGCCCACAGGCTGTATGTGGCCAAGAGAGCTGTGAATTCTGTTCAGCGCAAAATTCTAAACTTCTTTAAAACAGTATGAAGGAGTTTGGGGGAGGTTGTTGCTATGGTTATTTTTTTTTCTGTGACTCAGTTCTATGATTTTGTGTTGATGACAATGTTATATGACAATGTCAATAGGACGGACAGCTGGAGAAAGGGCTCAGCAGTTAGAAATGCCCATTGTTCTCTCAAAGGACGTCTCACCCAGCAGGTGACTCAAAGACTGCCAGTGATTCCAGTTCCAAGGGACTGGGTGTCCTCTGGCCTCCTGGACCAGCTGCATGCACCTGACAAACATAAACTCATGAGGAAACAAAAATGATATTTTAAGGGGCAGAGCCCCCTTGGTAGTGTGCTCACCCACTATGGTGTGAACATGGTGGGACCTATCTGTAACTCCAGCCCTTGATAGGAGGATCTAAAGTTCAAGGCCATCCTCAGCTACATAAGGAGTTTGAGCCAGCATGGGCAAGAGACTATCTTCAAAAGAAAAGCTGGACACATCTGATCAAGTCTTATTACTTTCCAGGCCACAGCCTCCTGTTGGTCAGAGCAATGGCCTTAGGAAAGCCGTTCTTATCACTGGCTTGTTCTTGTCCAGGTTGACCTGGTTGGTAGGACCCATATAGGTGGGGAGTTCAAAGCATTTTCCCCCAGTCTCACACCCATTCCAGCCCACCAAGCCCCAACTGTGCACATGATGGGTGAGCATGTGGCCACGTGGCAGGGGATTTGTTGGTTTTCTCTGCCCCGAGAGCCTTACACCAGGATTCCTGGTGACTCAGCCAGCACTGGGTGCCTCTCAGGTCAGAGAGAGACATGAGTGTACTATGCTAGTAGCTATATCAGGATATGCTTGGAAACAGAGTGCTCCAGGGAGGGAACTGCCTCCTGCCTGGAGAAGAGAAGGGTGGGCTAGCTGCGCCGGGAAGGATGCTTGCACGCTGGAAGGATGGGGTGACTACTTACAGGAGGCGCCAGGCAGAGAGGGACCTTCGAAGTCTTGGGTTGTGCCTCGTGGGGGAGAGTAGTGAAACAGCCATCCATTTTCCTTACTGCCCCCCCTCTCCTGCTCTCTCCTAAGGCCCAGAAATCCATGAACCCAGGGAATTTCTGCAGTTGGAACAGGGAGGAGACATGACTGGCATTCCTTCGCGTGTTCCACATTCTATTGATTCATTCTTTTGGTGCTAGGGGCAGCCCCGGGGTCTAGTGCATGCGAAGCATGTGCTCTACCACTGGGCTGCGTCCCAGCCCGAGTTCACGTTCTGTACCTGGGGGAGACACACACGGAGTGCTGGAAAGAGTCAGAAGCCTGTGGTCCACACAGAAAGGAAAGAGGAAAGGAAGAAGGAGAGACACCAGGAGAGTAGGGGACAGGAAAAGGGCGGAGAGCAGGACAGGAGGTGGGTGGTGGTCTGAGGAGGGGGCAGGGGGAACTTTCTTGGTCTCCCTCTCCGCGCCCTCGCGGGCAATCAGGCCGGCAGGAGGCAGGTGGTCCGGGTAGACAATGGCGCGGAGGAGTGCGGAACCTGGGACTAAATTTGGCGTTGCCTTTGCAGGGCTCGGGGCCGCCCGTTCATCTCCATGCAAAGGAGAGACGAAATGAATATGCAGCGCGGGCTGTAATTGGGCCGCCGCGGCCGCCGCCGCCGCCGCCGCACTATAATTTTCCAAACAGGATCTTGCAATCAGGGCCTTATTCATTAGCGCATAAACAATTTTGTTTCTCGGCACTCGAGCCTGTCAATCATGCCGAGAGGGAACATCTTGGCCGAAGGCGCGGGCCGTCGCGCGCGCTCCTACGCGCGCCCCCTCGAGCGCCGCCAAGTGGCTTTGTGCCCAGGAGCCTTTGGGTGCTGGGATGGAGGGGGAAGGGGACCTGCTGCAAGGTCCCCTGACAGCAGGCGCTTGGGAAACCCAAAAATACTCCTTTGAATCTGCCTCTGACTCCCAGCCTTGTCCTAAGGGTATCCGTGCTCCTCCTTCCAAGCCTCAGTTTACCCTTATTAGCTGGCTGGACTAGTGAGCAGCTTCGGAGAGAATGAAAATGGCTACAGCATTTGCTGCTGAAGGTCTGGGAGTTAGGGAGTGCTGCCGGTCTATTTATTTATTTATTTATTTATTTATTTATTATTAAAAAGGGTGCCAGAGACCTGCGGAGGGCCCTTCACATCACTCAAGGCAGCCTCTGGGATACTACTGTATGCCTCGGACAACCCAAGGGATTCTGCAAAAGCTGAGCCGGGGCCTGGACTCCCCCCACAAAGGGGCATGCTTGCTTCTGGGGGCCCTGTGCTTGCTGGCAGTTCAGCCTGCCCTAAAGTACCCGTTAATTCTACAAGTTGGTGAGGGGCTCTGTGCCTGTGGGTGGCTGTGTTTGTGTGCACGTGACTAAGTCTGTCCACACAAGCCCCGGTGCAGACCTGCTTGTGGAATGGCCGTGGCAGTGGTTGTAGCTACCGAGTTGTGGCTGTGATGGGAACCCAGGCTGTGGGAGCGCCAGGGAGAGGGAAGCCTTTGGGGTCCAGGAGGTCCAACGGAGAACCATGTGTGGAGCCAGGCTGTTTCTCTCCTGACACACTATTGCTCTGTAGTCCTTAGTTCCTTGTCTGCCTGTTCTCAGACCTGCCAGTTTGGCTGTGTCAGCTTGGCTTTGCAGGTTCCTTGGAGCACTCTTTCACTTCCACAGCCTTTCACTTCTTCCCTCCGAGAGTGATCTAGTCTTCACTGCTCGGCTATTGAGAACCCTCCCCCCCCTCCCCCCAGGTCTCTCTGGAATGCCAGGGCCAAATATTCCTGTCAGCAATTTTACATGGATCACATGTCAGAGCTGCAGGCCCATTGCCTGGATGCAGACACAGAGGCCTGGGGCAGGAAGAGGTGCTGTTTGGACGTACTCCTGCCAGTGAGGAGAACAGGCAGGATTTGAAGTCATATATGTCTTTCTGTCTATCCTCAAAGCTGGGGTACAGGACCTGACTCTCCCAAACACACACACACACACACACACACACACACACACACACACACACGGCACGCACCCATGCATGTACATATAGAGCTACCCAACAGCTAGGGCAGCTGACTATGGAGATGCCCAGAACCCCATATACTGCCTCCTCCACCTCCTATTTCTTCTGCTTTGTCTCTGTCCCCACCCCCAACAGTCTCCACTTGAAGAGACAAAGAATTTGAGGATGTGCCGGCAGCCAAATGACAGGCCATCAGTCTCTGCCCAGACACTCTCTTCACAGTTCTAGCCCGGATGCCACTCCACCCGATGGTCACCCCCAGCACCGGGCCAGGAAGGGAGGTGGCCCAGGGAAGGGGCTGCAGTGGGAGGTGCGGAGTCCGGAAGGCCAGAGGAACGGTCTTCAACCTGTGAATCTGGCCGTGCCTGGCACACAGCCTCCTTGTCCCGGCCAGTGTCCCCGGATTCACTGGTGCATGCTGACTCCAACTTCTGGGACAGATTGTCACCTTCACGTGCTGGGGAGAGTCGGAATTGAGGGTCCTGGACAGGAAGCCAAGGTTAAAAGCGACATGGCTACTTTCCTGTTGGAGTGTGTCAAGTCTCTCTGTACGTGAAGAAAGCTATTTAATCCACTTGGCACGATAAGACAAAGGGAAGCTGAGACGAAGGCACCCCTGAACCAGAGACCCCAGACGCACGTCCCATGTTGCACTCCTGAGGAAGCTCTGCCAGCTCCTCCTCGCCCCCCCCCACCTGCTGGAAGCAACCAAGTCAGAAGTCAAGTTCTCTGTGTAAAACTCATTGTTTATACTTCTTAGAAAATGTCTTTTTCCAAAGCCTTGTCCCATCCATCCACCCTTTCTAACATACCGTGTGCTTTTGTGACCATCGTGTGTCCCCATCCGGGAGGTCGCTGGCTTACCCGTTTATTAAGGTCCAGTTTGAAGCCTAGAATGTCAAGTCATCTGTTAGGAAGAAAAGGAATCAGGACTTGCACACATGGCTTCATACACAGAGCAATGATCTCCTGGCCTGGCTCCCTGCCCATTGCTATCTCGTTGAGGGATCGGCTTTTATGCTGGAGACACCCTAGTTGTCCCTAGTCCAGCCTCCAGAGCTATGAGATCACATAGGTGTAGAGACCTGAGGACCAGACCTGCTTGGAGACATCTGTCTGGAGATCCTGTCAGGGTCCAGCCTTCTCCCTATGGAAACTTTGCTTACATCTTGGTTACTCGTGTAACGTGGGGCAATAAAAAGCTGTGTGATCCCCAAAAGGTCTCTCATCCTCTCTGGGCATCTGCATCTTCACTACTTCTCAGGCTGAGTTCTATCTCCAGTATCCAACTGTAACCCAGCCCTGTGGAGACAGGAGGATTCCATGGGGCTTGTTCCACAGCTAAGTCTAGCTCTAGAATCAGGGAGAGATCCATTTTCATAAAATAAGGTAGCTGAGTGCTCAGCTCTGAAGAAGACTTTCATATCACACCTTCCAGGGCATGGGGATCACTGCAGGAGAGGGGGCAGAAACCAGGAGCTGGCAGGCGGGGAGAAGGCTGCAAACTGCCATCTTCAAAGCCACACATAGCCGCTGCAGGCACGACATTTCAACCTTGGACTGCACTGGGCCCATCGATAGCCAGGCAAGGATGGAGGAGGAGTTTAGCACCCTTACTGCCAAACTGTTTCCTACTGTTGGATTCAGGGGGATGAGGGGGCCACTGCCTTCAGCTGTGACCAGGCTTCAGTAGATGGTCTGGATCCCATGGCCACACAAGTGGTCCTGGTTAATCTAGGCGAGTCACGAAACAAACCCAAAAGTCATGAATCTTGGAAATGGACAGGAGGAAGGTGGGGTAGAGGTGCAGAGGTATAGGAGAGCAAGTGGGGGAGAGTAGCCAGAGCGCAATTATGTACATGTATGAAATTGTCAAGAGCTAAATTAATAGAGACAGTAATAAGGCGGAGAGCAACAGAGGATCTGATAGCACACACACACACACACACACACACACACACACACACACACACACAATAAACAAAGCCTGTGTTCATTATTATAGCCCCAGCACCTGGCTTAGCACCTCATACACAGTCAGGGTTCGATAGAAATCTATCACACAGCAGACATTATGAGGATTGAACCAAAAAAAAGAAAGAAAGAAAGAAAAAAAGAAAGAAAGAAAGAAAGAAAGAAAGAAAGAAAGAAAGAAAGAAAGAGGGCAGGCAGGGCCTGAAGGGCCATAGGACCCATGTCCTTCTCTCTACCTCCCTGTCCTGACAGGCTGGTGTTCCTGGGGCCCCTCAGAAGGCTCAGCCCCACCCAGAGCCTCATCGCTGGTGGCTGGGCTCCAGAGTATAGTCTGAACTGTCTGATACAGTGGCTACTGATCATGTGGCTAACCAGCACCTAGTGAGTGTACCTGCACTACTAGTTTGTGACTAGTGCAAACCGAGATGTGCTACACAGCACACACACAATTTCGTACCACAGAGGAGGGAGGTGAAATAGCTCCTGGATGATTCCACTGATGATCTGTTGAGGGGATCATGTGGCCTGCGGGATGATGTAAGATAAGTTACTAACCTTGCATTATCTGACTCCTCACTCTGTTTTATATACATAGTGCTGTTTACAAGGAAAACCATGTTAATGCTCCACCAATGAATGACATCCTTAGCCCTTCCTATTTCTTCCTAGAATATGTAAGAAACACACCGCTTGCCCTTGAGGCCTGTTCTGAATTCTATTGGCAGATCTACAGACCTCTGCTGCAGAAGGGTCAGGGAAGCTCCCAGATGTTCACTTAACTTCATCCTTTGTGGCACTCCCAATGCACTCGGGTCCAGGAATAAAGAACCCATGGTCTCTGCCTCAGCTGCCCTCTCCAGCCCTCCACGTTTGTCTTGTAGGAACACTTGACCTCTCCTCTGAGTGGCCTCGGGTACCCACCTCCCATCTGACTGAGGCCTCCACCTAGCCCAGCTAATCATTTTCTGTGCACTCCTCTGCATCTCTTCCCTTCTCTTTTCTATTCACTACCTTCCCCCAGGCACCATTCATTCACCCAGGGAACATCTAGTAGGTACTGGCATCCTGGTGAAAGGAGATATCAACTTTTGAGCTCACACCCTAAAAGGGAAGATAGGCAAGACACAGGCAATCACAGCAACAAATGACCCGTGTTAGAAAAGGGAAACACTAATAGGAACAAGGCTGAATCTGGCTGGAAGACTACCATTTATACTGGTCCCCTGCCTGCAGCCTCTCCCCTTGGACTCATCCTTTGTGGGCTGCTGGAGGGATCTAATATATAGCCAGGCCACCTCCCTGGTTCAAAGCCCTCCTTGGATCCCTTGTATCTCTAGGTTCAGGGCCAAGTTCTTTAGCAGGGTGTGCAAAACCAGACTCTGGCCAACTTGCACACCCCTGTTCATCATGTCCCTGGCCTGTTCTCTTGCGCCCCACTGCGTTCGCTTGTTCTCATCGTAATGGGTTTGTTGTGTGGTTTCGGGAAGGTTTGAGCCCAGATTCGCGTGTTCCCAAAGCTGCGCCCCAGCTGTACACCTCCAGCCACTGTGGCTCACAAACCCGTGTACCTACTCTGTGAGCAGGCAAGCCACTTTTCCACTTTTGGAGAGTCCTAGTGGGCCTCAGGGGCTGTCCAGGTATGTCTGACTTCCCAGAGCCTCAGCGGGAACTGGCTCTGTGATTCAGGAAGTCGCCATGGCAACCGTCGGGCCCTCCTGCCATCTCCTGCAATCAGCTCTGGGACCCGGACACCCGCTGGGCTTCCTGGAGATTTCGTTCCCCAGGGTGGGGAGGCGGCGGGGGACAGAAGGGGGAAGCCTCTTAGCTCTCCCCCCCTCGCTGCCTGACCCCCCCCCCCCC
>JADRCD010206739.1:12256-38504 GCA_019843815.1 Montemys delectorum
GTTCTCAGTTAATATTCTGTGGAATGAAAGGTATAGGGCTTCACAGTCTTCCTACCTTGTTTAAAGTATTGGTCTGTTAGAAGAAGACTTTAGAGTCAGAGAGATAGAGGAAAAGACCAAGGCCACTAGCCCTGCATGACCAGAGATGCTAAGTCATGAGAAAGGTTGCCTATGACAAACAACATGTGTTACCAGGCAACAAGTGACCCAGCCTCCCTTCTATTTCCTGGACTCTGGTCTCGGGTTAGATCCAGAGAGTGGAGGGGGGTCCTCTCATATCCCAGGGCTGTCAGTGGGAAGACACCCCCCACCAAGTCAGAAGCCTGCCTTGTCCTGAGGGGAGACGTCAGTCGCCATCACTGGGCTGTATCTGGTGCTCAAGACCAGAGGAGCCTGACCCAGCCAAGCTCTCAGTGGCTGTAGATCTGGGCAACGGGCACCTGCAAGTGTGACAAGTGCCAGGCCCAGACCTCTGCAGCTGTGTGATGGATCCTGCTTCATGTCTGTTCTATAGACAACAGCCCTTGGGTTTCTGAATCAAGACCCCTCAGTGTTTGGTTCTTCATCTTTCCCCCCAATTCTTGCCCAGGTCTGGAAAAAGAAACTACATGCTGCTATGCTTCCTGTGCCTCATTTAATCCCTACAACGCTGCCAAGTAGCCTTTACAGACTATATTTCACGGGAAAGGAAACAAAAATTCAGAGAAGTAAAGTGATTTACTCAAGGTCACATAGCAAGTAAGAGACAGAGACTGGATTTGAACCCAGGGCCAAAAGAAGAGGGGATCGGTGGAGCTTTGTGGATGCTTCTAGGGTAGGAAGGCCTGGTTGTCAAGACTGGAAGAGTTTGGTTGGAACTGGCTGTCAGAGAGATGAGAGTGCAGTGCAGACATAGGGTGGGGGCTGCATGACCTGGCCAAGTGGAGGGTCAAGCTGCCTTGGCTCAGCTCCCATCTCCAGCCTCAGGGCCAGCTTGTGAGGTGGAGCTGAAACATTCAGGCAGTTTCCTTTCCTTTGTTGGGAGTGATGTCGCCCATTTCCTGGATGTCCAAGAACCCCGCTTCAAACAATAGAGCTGTCAGGAAGCCAGGAAGGGGCTGCTGCTCTGTACTCGGTTCTGCCCCATCCCTCCCCACCTCCTGAGACCTGGCCAGGCCATCCTTTATGCTTATCTCTTAGAGTCTGATGCAGTCCAACCGGCTGCATTCCTGTGAATGGGGTGCCTTACTTCTCTGGGCCTCAGCTTCCAATCTGAAGATCAGGGGACACATCCTCACCCAGCAGAACTAGTGTAGCCTTCAGAGAACAGACACAGGAATAGCAAGAGCAGCTAACACCCTAGCTAACACAGGTAACTGATGTTCTGGAAAGTTTGCCTTTTTGTAGTCATCCAGAAAATTCCAGTTAGCTCTAAATGATGGGATCGGCAACTCATTTTTCAAGGCTACTGATCATGTTTATGTTTTCACCTCTTTGTGCTATATTTTAAGACTGAATCAGACTTAGAGCCAAACCAAATTGATGGTTAGCTTTGTTGATTCAATACAACCCAGAATCTCCTGAGGGAAAAGTCTTAATGAGGATTGTCTACACTGGGTTTGCCTATGGGCAATTTGGGCCACTGTGGGCAGCATCATCCCCTAAACCGAGTAAGAGTGGAGAAACTGAGCTGAGTACAGCGAGCAAGCATGCATCATACATTTCTCTCTGCTCTTGACCATGGGTGTCATGCAAGCTCCTGCCACTGTGCCACACCAACTATGCTAGATTGTAATGGGGAATCATAAGCTGAAATAGATCATTTCTCTCCTAAATTGTTTTTGTCAGGGTGTTTCATCACTGTGTCAAAAATGAAAACAGAACAGGTGAAATCTAGCACTTAATGATAGCATGGAACCTGGGACAATGATGTGGTTTGTTTGAGCTTCAGTTTCTCTACCTATAAAATATGGCAGTAACAATAATATTCTGTTAGGTGTCCCTGTGAGAAATAAATGGACGATATAAGTAAGCCACATGGCTCAGTAAGTAAAAGACCCATGGCTCAGTATGTGTAAGCCACATGACTCAATGTATGTAAGCCACATGACTTGGCTCAGTATGGGTAAGCCACACGACTCAATGTGTATAAGCCGCGTGACTCAGTGCCTGGCCAAAGGTAGGTACCCAGCAAATGGCAGCGATCATGACCATCGCCCAAACATTGCTATTATTTTTTCCACAGCGCCTCCACAATCCCCCTCTCCAGTCTTTGCTCCCAGGGTTTCCCTTCATCCAAGCCTTCCCTGTCTATCACCCATGCATACCCATTGTAAAACAATGGGAAATTATTGGCCTCTCTGGGCCCTCGATGCTGTTTTAAGAGCCAGTCCAGTCCTCCTGACACTGAACTTGCCAGTGAGTTGGAGCCTACACCCAGCATTTGACATCGTCTGTGTCCCCAGTTCTGCAACAGATTGGAATCCTCCCCAAAAGAAGGGGAGCTACACAAGTGGTTCAAGCTGTCTCCAGGCTTGGGAGCTGGGTGGGTGCTTTTGTCAAGAAACATGGCCTTTTCATTAAAGCCTTTGTCCGCCAATTAGCCCAGCACTGACTCACAGGGAGCACAACACTGGGGCCCCCGCTGTTCAGGCGGCCTGTGGCTGCAGCATTGTGTTCTAGGAGCCCTGTGTCTTGTACCCTGGAGGATCTCCCCTCTGCTGCTCTTCTAGGTGGTTTCTTCACCCTGTTGTGGGGTGCACCTGTCACCTCAGTGAGGGCGCATTTGTTACACGTGTGCTTGGTACTGGGTGGTGTACCACGGCCATGTTATTGAATTAACAGAACCACCCAGAAGGGAAGTGCCATTGTCATGCTGTTCTGCAGAGGAGGCAACAAAACTTCTGAAAAACCTTTCTCAAGGCTCACAGAGGACACAAAACCATCTCATTAGTCACCAGAAGAACTGCCATTTGGACGGTGTTTTCTAAATAAACTCAGAGTTGCACGGCCTTGGGTGAGTCATACCCCTCTCTATTTGCCCCCTGCCCACCCCATCCCTCCTCACCCCTGCTTCATCAAATCCCATGAAGTCAGAGATAAAATATACACAGCCCCTGACAGGAGAAAGGAAGGCAAACAGGACAGATAATCACCATGTAATTAACACAGACAAGAGCTACATGCCAGAGACATCTCCCATGTCAATACAGTCACTTCAGAGCTTTTGTGGATGAGCAGGCTTGCGTTGGGCAGAACCACCACAAGCCAGTTGTTCTGCTGCTGGGGAGGGGCTTAGTTGCTTCCCCTATTTCCTACAAACAATATTTCACTGAAAGCCTTATAGCACATCTCCACAGACCTCAATCAGCATTTCTGTAGAGTTACTTTACAGGTATGAAATTATATGCCTGCTTTATTTTGATAGATACACCTTCTGGACATAGTGCATCAAGATATCCATCTATGACTGCCATATCTGGGTCAATATGTGATATTATCAGTGTCGTGGTTTGAATAGGTATGGCTCCCATAGACTCATATATTGGAATGCTTGGCCATAAGGGGTGGCACTGTTGGGAGGTGTGGCCTTGTTGGAGGAAGTGTGTCACTTGAAGGTGGGCTTTAAGGCCGGCCATATATATGCTCAGGCTCCACCTAGTGTGATATACAGTTTCTCCTTGCTGCCTGAGGATCAAGATGTAGAACTCTCAGCTCTTCTCCAGCACCATGTCTGCCTGTATGTCCCCATGCTTCCTGCCATGATGATAATGGACTGAACCTCTGAAACTGTAAGCCAGCCCCAATTATATGTGTCCTTTATTAGAATTGCCTTGGTTTTGGTGTCTCTTCATAGCCATAAAACTCAAACTAAGACAATAAGTTTCTAATGCTTTTGCTGAACAAATAAAATGGCACCATGTGGCTTTAATGCACATCATTGTGACCACTGGTGAGACATCTTGCATGCTCATTAGTTAAACAGTCTCTTCTGCAAACTTCTTGCCCGTAGCCTTTGTGGATGTCTCTATATCACGTTTTTGATGGCACACCTGACTTTATGGCTCCTTATGCCTGGACCTCCTCTAGCAGTCCTATCTGCCATGCCTCGCTCCTGTATGATAGTCATCCTGACTCGCAGAGTGTCAGCCTCTAGGTTCACCCATGCAGAACTCAAGGGGTCAAAGGATCTCTCTGACTCAGTTTTGTGCAGTGAGAAGCAGTTCAAGCAGGGGCTGATTTCCAAAAGGTTTCTCTGTTGGTTTTTTAAGGTCAAAAGCTTCCTAGTAGGGACTGGAGAGGCAGCTCAGCACTTAGAAGTACTTGCTGCTCTTTCACAGGAGCTGAGTTCAGTTCCCACCTCTAACATTTGAGGCAGTTCACCAGTGCCTTTAACTCCAGCTTCAAAGGGATCTATCACTTGTACAGTCACACAAACACACACATAAAGACAATAAAAAGTACAATCACTCAGAGAGAGAGAGAGAGATTTCTATAAATGCTCTAAACCAACTCATCCCTAAACAATAACAAAATCACATAAAATTTCAGAGGGAAATAGCTTATTTTGTATTTTTTGGTTATTTGTTTTAGGTTTTAGTTTCAGGCTTTTAGTTTTTGGAGACTGGGTCTGTTATGTGGCTCTCACTGTCCTGGAACTCACTCTGTAGACCAGGCTGGCCTTGAATTCACCGAGATCTGCCTGCCTCTGCCTCCTGAGTGCTGGGATTAAAGGTGTGTGCCACCATCCCAGGCCTGGTGACATGTGCTTGTGATTCCATTGCTGAGGAGCTAAGACAAGATGATCCGAGCATGGGTCTCGCTGGCTAGCCTAATTGGTGAGCTCCAGGCCAATGATGATCCATGCATGGGTCTCGCTGGCTAGCCTAATTGGTGAGCTCCAGGCCAATGAGAGACCCTATCTCAAAGGAAGGGATGATGTTCCTGAGGTTGACATCCAAGGTTGTCTTCTGGCCTGTAACACACACAGGCACAACACACACCCATGCATTCATACAAATAAAACAGAGACCCAAATATCTTCCTTATTTTAATTTCCAAAAGGAATCACCTAGGTGTTTAGATCTAATTTGAGAAGATGATCAGAATCCCAGTTACCTCTAGCAGGTTAGCTAGAAGGCAAAACAGGTCACATGGCATTCCTTTTGAGAATATTTTTACTTATGTCTTGACAAATTTCATACTATATACAATGCATTGTGATTATATCCCCCCTCCACTCCTCTTGGACACCTACAAACTTCCACACAGATCTGCTCCTCTACCTTCTACCTTCACATCCCTGTCATCCCCTCCCCCAGCTAGGGGTGGATCCTCAGGAGCCCCTCTCCCTCTAAACCAGAACCATTGGCTTGATCTTGTGCAGAAAACAGACTGCTGTGGGTCCATGAGTACAATGGCTGACCCTGTTACAACCAGAGGACAGCATTTCACAGCACCTTCCCCTGTCCTCCAGCTTCTACATGGTCTTCCCCCTTTTCCGCAGTATTCCCTGAACCTTGTAGAAGTTGTCTCGTGTGGGGCTGAGCACTAAACAGTCACATACTCTCTGCACTTGGACCATTTATGAATCTCTGCATTGACTGCTGCCCACTACAAAAAGAAGCTTCTCTAACCAAGGTTGAGAGCAACACTACTCTATAGACTTTAGCATAAAAGGCAGTTTGACAAATGTGTCTGGTTAGCAAGACAATAGGTTCCTTTCCCCAGAGCCTATGACCCCCTGAATCTGGCTTTGGGCCAGGTTTTCAATATGAGATGTGAATTCTCTCCTGTGGAGGAGGTTCAAATACAATCAGAAAACAGTTGGTTGCTTACCTCTGTAACAGTCTTGTCACTATTGCTTCAATTGGTGCATATCGCCTGGGAGGTTGATATGGTAGCACACAGGGCCCATCACTGTGTAAGTCAAGTGATGATTTTTTTCCCCACCAGCAGCCTGCATAACATACCTTTTTGGCACTATGAAAGCTAACCATGAGAAAGAAACTTTCTAGGTCAATTCCTTTATTTCTCAACATGCTGCAACTAGAGCGTGTTGTATCTTCACCAATTGGGTCTTGCCATCTAGTTCTGGTGGGCAACCAAGAGTGATGGTGATGACTTATATGGGGGGTGGTGTTACTGTTCTGGGACCTTCCTAACCAATATTTACATGGGGTTTTCCCACATTTGGCACTGAGATTTTCATTTGATAACCCATGTCTTCTGGGGGGGTAGCACTGTTTATCCATGGGGAGCACTTCCATCCAGATTTCATTTGTTAAAAGGGTAGATATTTTAATTAGCCATACAACTCCTTCAGATATCCTTAGTTTTGATTAACTTTTCCCCTCCCCTTCCTCTTACCCATACCCTGGCTCCCAACCTTGCTTAAGTCTTTTAAACCCCAGTACCCTTCTCTAGTTTCAAATTACTTGCGGCATGTAACTCTTGGTTTGGAACAAGAGCCCGGATGCTCACTTCCACCAATCCTTCCTTCTATAGGTAAAGAAGGAGACTTGGACATAAAAGTAGCTTGTTAGGACTATGTTCTGAATTAGAGACAGAGTGGGCAAAATTCCCCTGCCTCAGCATCCTCTTTGCCTCCTTGCCTGTTACTCTGATATGGTAGGTCAGACACTAAAGAATTTTCCTGAGAGTTCTTCTACTAGAGTTCTCACCTGGGACCCTCAGATCCTTGGAAGTCACCACAGGAATATAAGCTGCATGTCCCACAGATGATTGGATAAACAATGTCTTTAAGTCAAGCTTCCATATCCTATAACGCTCCCATTCTGGATGGCGAGAGAAAGGAATGCTATTATCATTTTCTTTTAAACACCAACTCTTCCCACAAGAGCAACAGAATTGATTAAAATAAGGCTGGAAGAAAGGGCATGCCTGCTTCATTTGCATTCAGTCCTCAAATTAAAGGAACACTGGCATGCAATTATATTTCTTATTACCATAGCCTACTTTGACCTTTTACATATCCTCCCTTTGGTTCATAGATGGCATTTCTCCTGAGACTGCTATGGGTATTTCTGGGCTTTGACAAAAAAAAAAAAAAAAAAAAAAAAAAAAAGTGAGTTTCTTCTTTTTTTCAGTGATGCCAATCACTAAGTTAACACTGGCCTTCCCTGTGTGGGTACTGCAGAATGGCACATGTTTCTTGATGATCCAGGCTGCCTTTCTTGGAGGAAGTTTGGATTGTAGAGCATACCTTGAACAGCTACCTCTCAAGCCCCACAGTGCTCGAAAGGACAGAGCAGCAGGAAACAAGGTATCTTTCTGGCTCATGAGCAGGAGGGCACCACAACCTGCAAGGTGTTCCTGAACAGAAGGAAGACGCTGTTTCACAGAGGGGCCATGGCTTAAGCAGACTCTTGAAGAGATGGATCCCAGGAAGAGCTGGATCTACTCTGGGCAGAGGCCGAAGTGAGTAGAAGTACACAGATGGATGCCAGGGTGCAATGGTGAGGCTGAGGCAGACGACTTCTAGTTCCGACTCCAGGGATACTCTCCGCCTCACTCTGCATCTGGACTCTGTCCTGCAGACTCTGAAGACATCCATGGCAGGACAAGTCTCTGTCAGGATAAAAGCACAAGCCAATAGTCTGCCTGGGCGTTTGCCTTTCACACACCAAGCCATGCTTCTGTCATTTTCTTTGTTCCTGCCTCGGGGCTGTGGTCCTGCTCTTCCCTCAGACTAGGACAGTTTTCTACCAGCTCTTTCTCAAATCCTGTTTCCCCAAGCAACCCCTCCTCACTATCAAGCTGTCCACTTGATCCTCACATTGTCGCTGTGTAGCTCCTTCTCGGCAGTTCTCGTAACCTCAGATCATCTTGTTCCCATGTTTACCTTTGCGTTGCCTCCAGTATAGAAGCAGGGTCCCTGTCTGCCTTGTTTGTTGCCTATGACTACAGCAACCAGTAAACTGTAAAACAGTAGTTTGGTGAAATTATTAATGTATTACCAGAGTTCTACTGCAACTCTACTGCCTTCCTCCCAATGAACAGAGAGGAAAGTACATTCATATGTTTATGAATATAAAAGAGCAAGCATGGTATCATTTAATCACAATATGTATGTCTCAGTCATAAGCTAGACCAAGTAAAGCTGAATCTCATGCAGTAAATAGAAATATTAATATTCCAAAAACCACAGTAAGGAGAGGTTAGAAATGGACCAGACTCTCATGGTGTGTGGGATGCTTTCAGGAACCCCTGAAGGTTTTGGAACAGCATAGACTCATGTTGTATAGTAGAGGATGAAACGGACAGGTAAAAGATGCTTTTAATGTGGACCTCAGGCTTGAGGCTTGATGAGCCCAAAGACCAAGAGCATAGCCATTGGAACCAGGAATCCAGCATTGCTTCCCAGATCTACCACTTCATGTGTGTGAAGCAAATTTCACATGTTTGCAAATCTCAATAACTTTTTTGAGAATGTTTCATCTAGCCTAGCCTGGCCTTGAACTTGTTACGCATCTGAAGATGGCCTTGATCATCTGTGATTATATTTCCTGTCTCCAACTGTCTTAGTCAGGGTTTTACTGCTGTGAACAGACACCATAACCAAGGCAACTCTTATAAGGATAACACTTAATTGATGTTCAGAGGTTACAGGTCCATTACCATCAAGGTGGGAACATGGCAGCATCCAGACAGGCATAGTGCAAGAGGAACTAAGAGTTCTGCATCTTCATCTGAAGGCTGCTAGCAGAATACTGACCTTTAGGCAACTAGGATGAGGGTCTTAGAGCCCACACTCACAGTGACACACCTACTCCAACAGGGCCACACCTTCTAATCCTGCCATTCCTTGGGCCAAACATATACAAACTGTCACATCAACCCCAAGCTCTGGGACTACAGACATATGGTGGTTTGAATGAGAAATGTTCATTCCCCATAGCCTCGGCAATTTGAAGCCTAGTTGGTGGTGCTGTGTAGAGAGGTAATGAGGAGGTGTAGCCCTGTTGGGAGAAGTATGTCTCTGGGGACAGGCTTTAAGAGTTTGAATCCTCACGTCACTTCCAGTTCACTCTACTTCCTGCATGAGGTTGAGAATGTGATCTCTCAGTTCCCTGCTCCTGTTCCATGCTTTACCTCACCACCATGATGGATTCTCATCCCTCTGTGAGTCTAATGGTGCCTTCCTCCTATAAGCTTCCCTGGTCATGGTGTTTTATAGTAATGGAAAAGTAACCAAGATAGAAGTCGGTGCTGCGGAATGGCCTGAAGACCCATCATCGTTTGTTGGAGGAATATGAAATACTTTGGAACTTTGGAACCGAAAAGTGGTTGAATACTGTAAGCAGGACTTAACAGGCCATCATAGTGGGGTCCTAGCTCTGGGAACAAAGCAGGCTCTAGAGGCCTGCCTCGAGAGGTTTCAGAAGGAAGGAAGGATTTTAACAGCAACTGGGCTAGAGAGCATTTCTCTGAAAGTTTGTTCCGTCTTCTGCCTTTGTCCTTAGAACTTGCCTGAGGGCCTGTCAGTGGTGGCGCGCGCCTTTGATCCCAGCACTTGGGAGGCAGAGGCAGGCAGATTTCTGAGTTCGAAGCCAGCTTGGTCTACAGAGTGAGTTCCAGGACAGCCAGGGCTATACAGAGAAACCCTGTCTTGAGGGGGGAAAAAAAAACTTGCCTGAGGCTAAATTAAAGGCAGTGGACTAATTTCTTTGGAGCAGAAAACTTCAGCATTGTACAGTGTCAAGCCTGTGGTGTGGTTATTACTGATCCTTCTTCGTCCTCCTGCTGCCAAGCCTCCAGTTGCTGCTGTGCTTCCTCACCACGATGCACCCCTACATCTCTGAAACTGTAAGCCCAACTCACCTGTTCCTTCTATGAGCTGCCTTGGCCATGGTGTTTTATCACAGCAGTAATAAAGTAATTAATACAAGGTATATGCCAACGCACCTAGCTTTTCATTATTATCAAAAACAGTGACTTGGGACTTATGTTACAAATGCTTAGGACCCATAAGTACATCACAGTTTCAAACTGAATTTTTCCCACGTGGTAGAAGCGACTTTTGTCCCTTAGTTGTTTTGGTGGTTCATCTGTTTTTAATCGACGTTGTTTTGAACCAAGGTCTCACTCTGCAGCTCACGTTGCACTTGAACCTTGCAGTGATCCTCCTGCCTCAGCCTTCCCAACCCTGGGGTTACAGGCATGAGCCACCAGACTCAGCTTATATAAGCAACTTTTTAAAGTTCTTCATGGCCTGTTTTGTGGCCTAAGAATACAACCTTCATTACACTCAAAACATTTCACCCAGAATTTGCTATCTTTAAGGAAACAATTTAATGTGAATAAGTTAAGCACATTTCCACGTGGAAAGAATTTGTTGTTTGGTTGGAGATGGGCTTTGGAAAGATAAATGTGGTGGTCAGTTAGTCATTTCCTAGATGTCTGTCATGTAGTGGGCGTCAGGATAGACATTTAGCCCTTGCAGTTTGGGAGAAGGGGAGATCTCTGCTGCGTACCCAGTGATGTAACACTAGTGTTACATGTTCACCCTGTTAGGATGCTGCTGCCATTTGTCAACACAGAAGGCAAATTTTGTGTGTAGTTCACCAAATACGTATGGCCATGCCAGACAGTAGGTACCATCTCTGTGCCCCTCCCTCCTATTTACACGTGAAGAAACTAAGGTACAGTAATGCTAAGAGCCTCGCATAGGGTCATACAGCTACTGAGTGCATTCCAACCCAAACAACGGAATTCCAGAGTGCTTGCCCTCAGCTATCGTGCTATCCACCGTGTCACGGGAACAATGGGGCAGGATGTAGGCAGACGATGCTTCCTGGGGAAGACAGCACTAGTGTCTGCCTTGAGAGATGGCTAGAGGTTCAAGAGGCAGAGGAGGAGGAAGGATGGTTTCCTGGCGAGATAGCAACCAGATAGACTTAAATGTTGAAACACACTTAACATCTGCACAGGCCTGTGATCTCAGTTACCAGAGAAGCTGAGACAGGAAGATCACCAAGTTCAGTGCCAGCCTGAGCAAGTTAGTTGAGCGAATGTCTCAAACATGAAAAGTCAAACTGGGACTGGGAATGTAACTTAGCAGGAGGACTTAAGTTGCATGCAGGAAGCCCTGGGTTTAACCCCCCAGCACAGGAGAAAAAAAGTAGAAATCAGTCTGGGATTGGCCTTCTATAGAGTGCAGGGTTCACTGTAAGATTAAGATAAATGTGGGGAAATGAGGTCGGCGAGCACCAGATTATGAAGTGTCAGGATGCCAGCAAGAGCTCAGGCTTTCCCTAGTAGACATTTGGGAGTCACTGAAGATTTTGAGCAGCAGAGGTACATATAGCAAATTGGGAGATGGACTAGACCACAATTAGGAAACTGTTTTAATAGTCCAGGCAAGAGAAACCCAGCAGCCTAGGGCGAGGGCAGAGAGAGAGAGAGGAAGCAGCCAACGTGAGATGTGCTACAGAAGAAACTCAACAGGGCTTGGTGTCGGACCATGAACGAACGGGACAGGAATGAGCGGAAGGAGCCAAAGATGCATCTCGTGTTTTGACACTAGGAGGATGGAGACAAGTGTGGCCTCAGATAGGGAAGACAGGAATGGGCTTGGCAGGGAAAGGGCAGATATGTTTCCTTTGCGAATGCAAAGAATCAGTCGTGCTACTCTCAGGCCAAGCCAGTGTCTGTTATTTGAAGCCCTGCTCAGAGACCTTCACACTAAGGGCTTTCAAATAGTTTCATGACCTTTTACCTACTGCCACTGAGACCTGCATTTGTTGTAACAAAGTATTATCTTTAACTCCCTAGACCCTTCTGTCCTAGAGGGCTATGGTGCGTGTGATCCCATCAAGAAGAGCACAGGAAAGCCAAAAGCTGCTTTCTTTGTTCAAGGAATTCAAAGCAAGGTGGGGAGGGTGGAAGACACAGCTGCCGTCCAACTTGGGTAAAAGTTAAAACATCCTAGAATTGAATTTGAAGCCATTAACAGTTCACTGCTCTAAATCTACAGAGGTGGATTAGCATTCGGGGAGTGATTGGCATGCTACAGACCACCCGAAGCAAGCTACATCAGTCAGATTCTTGTACCCCACTCAATAAGGAGTCGGGGTACTGCTTGAAAGCTTGTAACAAATCTCAAGTCTCACCACAAACCCACTGAACCAGAATTTTCCCTACGGTACATGTGCACTGACTTATGTTATGGGATGGGCTTTGCTACCTGCTGTATCTGGGTTCAAATCTCATCTTAGCCACTTACCACTCAGCTAGAATGTGACCTGCTCACTGGCTTCCTCATATACAAAATCAGTCAGAGCCTTCCACAAACCAGGGGAGCTGTGGTGCCAGTCAATACCACAGACCAATGAAATCACTGTGGGGTGAGATCCCAGATATCAGATATGAATTACTAATGGTTTTAATGGACGAATATGCTTATTAGAACAAGAAAACCTTTCCCATGCACCCTGCATGTACTTCTCAAGGTACCTCTCCACTTCTCCCCTAAGCATTTGCTCTTTCATCTATGAGATGGGCTAGATGACATTTTTTTCCTTAAAGTTATTATTTTAAATCATGTATATGCCACATCCATGTGAGTACCCAGAGTTTGGAAGGATTGGGTCCCCTTGGTGTTAGTTACAGGTGTGAAGCACCTGAAGTGGGTGCTGGAAACCTAACTTGAGTCCTGGAGCAATACATTCTCTCTCATTCAACAATATCCCTTACAAACAGCTTTGAACACAAAGGAGTAGACAAGTGTGAAACACTTGGCACAGTGCAAGTGTTAGGTGAGCGTTATTTACGACAGACCCAGCTTCCTCTGGGAGGGAACTAAGGAAGTAAAATGTGTCAGGTGGCATGCCATATACCTGTCAATCTGTGACCACAACCCAACTTTAGGTATTGCAGCTGACTTCCAATTACTTGGCCACCAAGACATTAACAAACTTTGCCTTAGCTTTTTTAAAACCTCAAGGGCTTACTCAAGAGTTGGAAAGTCTAAGACAGGTGCTAGCAAGGAACTTGTGTGGGCCAAGTGTGAGCTTCACTCCAAATGCCCCCAGTGGTGGGGTGAGCAGTATGGCCAACCATCAGTCTTTTCCCTTGAACAGCCCTCGGATCCTTTAGACGGCAGCCCCTGCCACGTAATGTCTCACTCCCTCCACATGCACTGAAGGAGACACTTGTCGGAATCTTTTCTTCTCACAGTTCTGCAGAGAAGCTCAAAGCCCAGTAAGCTCAGGTGACTTACACAGAGTCTTATGTGGCAATGGAATGCCACACTCAGAATGTGCAGTGACCCAGCCAGCTGTAAAGGAAATGGCCAAGTGGATGAGTGGGAGCTAGATGGGGTAAAGGGACTTGGGGAACAGCGCTTTGAACCAAGGAGCTTTATAAACACTGGGGCTCTAACCTGCACAGGAGGTAGATGAGCCTGTACCCTCTGGTTTGTCCTCAAACTCAACCTCTCACAAGAGGTTAAGGAACACACCCAAGGTTGGAACTGACACTCAGACCTCCAACTTCCTGGCTTTGGAGCTGGGAGTTCAGCCTCCCCCTCCCCCTTGTCTATCAGGAAAAACATCTGGGTTCTAACACCCGGACGATGGGCTATGGAGGGGAAACGGTGGAAGTGAGGTTCTTTAAGGAGCTTCAAGAAACACTGCCTAAGGCCCAGCCAGCAGCCCCTCCCGTGCCTGAGTCACAGGCTCAGACCTTTCATTACTGTCCTGAACGTTTCTCTGGAATGACTTTTAGTGAAATCTATAAGCTTGGAATGCTGGAGGAGATGAGAATCTGAGGCTTTGCACTGTATGCCAAACACCCCTGAAACACTGCTTCGGGCAGAAAAGCCTCCTTCAGTCATTCTTCCGTGCGGGAATGTGAGTCTCCTGCCACAGTAGCTGGTCCTCCTTAGGGTGAAGCAAGTGGGACAGTCAGGGGCACAAGAAAGAACAAGGGGAAGTCATCTTTAAAGGCTAAAAGGTTACATAAAGCATAATAAAACACAACTGTTTCCTTTAAAATTTTTAATGGACAGGAAATGTATAGAATAACTGCCAAGTCACATAAATTAACTTTTTTGTTAACGTCTGTGATCCAGGAAAGAACACGAGATCGGCACGGGTGTTTTCGTCGTCTGTTATCTGGGCGCATGACCGAGGTGACCAAGTATGGACAGTGGACTCATCTTTACATGGTCCAGAAGAAAAAGCGGGTGCCATGCTTAGCAGGTTTCAGATCCCCTTCAATCACAGGGCTGGGCTCTGGCCTGGCTCTTGAGTGATAAGGATTCTCTGGCAAAGGGCGATCTGTTTTCACTTTGGTGACCTGGGAAGGTTAAAGAAGAGAGTCAGGGTTCAAAGGGACTCTTTAACAGTAGTAACCCTGAGACTGCTGGGGGTCCCCTCTTTGCTCCTGCTGCCTCAACCATTTCTCAGCTTCAAACTTTGGGCAGATGTTTCTAGCTATATTTAATCCCCAAGTGACCATCTAAAAGCTGATTTTTTGACATTCTACATGGTAGGACCTGGGGGAACAGCAGTGACAAGATACACACTGTCCTCTGGGGCTCACTCACTGGCTAATGATCAAGATAGAACTATCAACCAAGACCCTGCTACCCTGCTGCTGCTGCCCCGTGACAATGGAAAAGGGTGGACCCTGCACAAATCACTCCCAGTGAAGGCTGGGGCCTAGACTATTTCTGAGGAGAACTGAGAGTCAGCCAGGATGATTAAGGGGAAGACAGAGAGAACAGAGACACAGAAGACAGAGGGAAGTCTAGAGAAGTCAACACAGAGCAGACTGGATGCCTGAGCAAGCCCTGCTGCTGTCAGCACTGACGCTGAGATGCTGAGCCTGTTGTCCTCTCACTCTTTCCAGCTCCCACCAGGTGATTCCACAGATAGTCACTAAGGCCACCTTGCTAGGACACAATGCCAGGCCTGTGATTATGAATGCCACACACAGCTAGGGCACAGGGCTGGTGATACACTATGCAATGCTGTGCAAAGGTGCTTAGATTTAACCTGATGGCAACCAATCACTACATGCAGGCTAGAAGGCAGGGAAGCTAGGGCTGATGGCTGGGAACAGAAGAATTCAGAGCTGAGTCAACAGGCCAACTTAGATGGTAGGCTCCAAACTGCATCCGAGAAGAAGATGCAAAGAGTCTACAACTGCCACCCCAATGGCCACCAAAATCTCAAGTGGAAAGCCATCAGAAGTTGTTTTTTAATTTTTGAATTTTCTGTATTTTGGGGGACCAGACTCGGGGCCTCGTACATGCTAGGTAAATGCTGTCCCACTTTGCATTACCTCTAGCTCAGAAATTATCCCTTTGGAAGTTAAGGAAGCAGCAGGTCCTTATAAGTAGGCCACAGTCACTAAGCATTTTCTGGCCTTTACTCTAATGGTACCAGTCTGCATGCACGAGAGACTATCTGTTTCTGTGCCCAGATCGCTCAGGTACATAGTTACTATAACCCTTGGTGTGCATGCTACCTCCAGCGCACAGGAGGCTGAATGACTGGCTGGAGCCCAAGGCCTCCAGTGCAGGTCTCTGTCCCTGGGTGTAACTGGAGGTCATTCAGGGTTCCTGTTGCTTCACAGAGTAGTTCCAAATGCCTCACTCCAGGTATTTATGAAATGAATATAGAAAACTGTTATTCTTTGTTTTTAAGAAATGTTCTTGAACATGAAGTACCCAGGGACCCTGAACAACTGACTGGGTGGAGAACCAAGCAGCCTGCTCTTCTGAAGTGCACTCTGAAAGAAAAAGGACAGGAGCACCCCAGAGCCATTCCTAAGGGAAGGCCTGAGGATGTGTAAAATGGGGTTCCCAGGATGAACTAGGTTGTGACTGAGGCCCCTGAGGTCTGGTTGCTAAGTGGGAGCAGGAGTTAACTCTGCCTAGGGAAGGGTACGGTGTCTGGGCTGCGTCCCAGCTTACTCTTCAGAGGGAGAGGCAGGGGGTCACACAGAATCAAAGAGAATGAAGCGGCAGGTTAGGCCTCTCTCTGCTCTCTTTCTAGAAGGAGACTGAACAATGGGTGGAGTATAATTAAAATTGATAAAGCATGTCAAGAAATACATTTGAGGCAACTAATATGGAAACCTGGGGTGGGGGTAAAAAAAAAGTCCATGTAAAACGACTCAAGAACGAATACTGCTTTGATAACCTGACTCAACACTTCCCCTGTGGTGAGGAAGAAACAAGAAAAGGCAGATTTATGGGTTAAGTGTGTAAGTCCTATCACTTTCTTTTTCTTTTTTTCTTTCTTTCTTTCTTTCTTTCTTTCTTTCTTTCTTTCTTTCTTTCTTTCTTTCTTTCTTTCTTTTTGGTTTTTCGAAACAGGAATTCTCTGTGTAGCCCTGGCTGTCCTGGAACTCATTCTGTAGACTAGGCTGGCCTCAAACTCAGAAATCTGCTTGCCTCTGCCTCCCAAGTGCAGGGATTAAAGGTGTGTGCCACCACTGCCCAGCTGTCCTATCACTTTCAACTTGAGTTGGCCACTATTTAAATTAGCAGAAGAATATGTCTGAAGTAAAACAAACTGTGTCAGATTGAAAAACAAAGCCATGCTCCCACTCTATTTGTGACAACTGTGCATGGGTGCTAGTCCCACAGGGAAGGGAACAGAGATGAGCAGCCTGTATCCCTGCTGCTCTGCAGGCTTACAGGCTCTCGGACACTGCTCTTACAGGACAGCAAGACCCCTCAACCTCATCTGCAAACAGCGCTGGATGGAAGTGCGATAGTTGGGATTCCACTGGAGGCTGTGGAAGTAAGATTCAGAACGACTGTGTCTACCCAGCTCATCCTTCCCTCCCAGCTCCACTCCCTGGCTCTAAGGAGTGGAGACCTGAGCTACAGCAGAAGGAGCTGTCAGGCCAGTGCTGCATGCTATGACAGAGCAACAGAGCGAGGCACTCAGCTCAGGGGAGGTGGCAGTCCCTACAGGTCTTTAAGGTCTAAAGGAAGCATTTTCCTTCCTGCCCCAAACAGTTTATCCCGACAGTCAAGATAGAGTTTTGGCCTGAATTCTCCAATTTCACAGGATGAACTATCCTCAAAGGTCCGAGTAGTCGCACCCCTCCCAGAAACGTGCAGCTCAGCAAGAACTCTCCAAGAAGGCAACCAGGGTGAGGGTGGGGTGGGGCAGGCTTAGGAGAATCAACACTTAGATGCTACTGTGCTCAGGGCACAGTCACAAAGAGCACAGCTACAGACCCCAGTACAGGCAGGCCTCCACTACCACTTCAACCCATAGCACAGCTACCACCAAAACAAGCCCCACAGGAAAGGGAGGGCAGGCTTCTTACTTTGAGCGGGGCTTTTAAATTCTTGGTGTTTCAGGAGTCTGGCCCAGCCTGACCCCACTGCCCCAGTGAATTCACCTGATGGGACCTCACTGACCTGTTATGCAACTCTACTCCCTATTAGCTAGCTAAGCCAAAGCAGATGAACAACTGTTGGGACATGCCAAGTTCTCCTTTGTCTGGTGAATGGGACAACTCACACCCCCTCTATCCTCAGAGGAACCCCTTTCAGACCACCTTCTGCCTTGGCCATGGCCTGTCCCCTCTGTCTAACCTCCAGCCCCAGACCAAAGCAAGGCCCAGCAGAAACCTTACCTTAGACAACTCCCCGAGGTCAGGCCTCACCCAGCCCAGTTTATCCAGCACACACTGGTCAAACTTTGCCTGCTGTTGGCGGCAGTGACGAAACAGCTGCAGGTTGGAATAATCAAGGCAAGTCCAATACTCTGTGAAAGGCTCCGCACAGTGACTCTTTATCTGCCTGGAAAGGAGAGCTGCAGGTTACGGGAAAGCTCTTCATAAAACAGAGATGGCCATAGGCGCAGATGGCAACCGAGCACCCCAGGCCACGTACTACCTTCCAGTAAGTGACAACAAATGCTGAGGCTGTGGAGAAGGAGCCCTTTCCCCTGCTGGGATGGAAACCAGTGTCATTACCGTGGAAGTCATCGTACGCGGTCCTCAAAAACGTAAAACCGGAACACTATCTGACCCACCTGCACACTTCCAGGCTGCACCCAAAGGACTCTATGGCATACCGCAGAGACCACATCATTTGTGTCTACTGCTGTTCCGTTCACAAAAGCAAGGAAATGGCATCAGCCTAGGTTGCCATCAACAGAATACTGGATAATGAGATTGTGGTACATGTACACATGGACTTTTCGCTCATTTATTTATTTATTTTTGGTTTGTCAAGAGAGTCTGTGTAGCCCTGCCTGTCCTGGAACTCCCTCTGTAGACCAGGCTAGCCTTGAACTCAAGAGATCTGCCTGCCTCTCCCTCCCAAGTGCTGGGATTAAAGTTGTGTGCTACTGTGCTTGGCTTACTTAGCCGTTTGCAGGGAAGTAGAACTGGGAAGTGTCATATGAAACAAGGTAGCACAGCCTGGCACAAACTGGTGGTCCTGTCACATGTCCTGTGAATTTTAATGCATGTATGGTTGTATGGTATCTTATTACCACAGTAGGGTAGCAAGTCATAATGTATGCATAAAAAGTAAAGGGCTGTAAGAGTGGATACAGACTAGGACAAGAGACCATGAGAAGGGGTCAAGAGGTGTGTTGGGGTGCAAAAGGTCACACGTGACATGGACTTGTAAAGACTGACACTGGGGATGGACTCACAAGGGAGGCAGGATCATAAAGGCCAAAAGAAAAACAAATTTCATTTTAAAAATGTCATAATGAAACCTAACTTTCTACATTAGCTTTGTAATTAAAAAAACAAAACAAAACAAAACAAAACAAAACAGGAAGATTTCTGAGAAACAAGCCTTTTTTTTAACCCAGCAAAAATTAAAGATTATGGCCTAAGACACTGGCATTTTACTCAAGGGAACTCACCTGGAGCCTGTGTCTTCCTGACGTCTCAGCTTAGCAAACCCAGCAAAGGAAACTGTTAGAGTCTGGCATGCTGACAGAGGTGACAGACCCTCAGAAGCCAACACATTAACTAGCTGGAAGACACTCCTAGGACCCACACTCCAGAGCTCCAGCTTAGTTCACTACCGTACTGGCTAGAAATAGAGTCCTCTTTATGCAGAAGAGCTAGGTGCTGCTAGGAAGCTGGAGTGACAGCTAGTGGTTAAAGCACTCACCGTATAAGTCACAGGGCTGGGATGGCGATCAAAGTTGCCCTGGCAGCCCACTGTAGTCCCATTCTCTGAAGGAGAGGACAGGAAATCCCAAAGCAAGCTGGCCAGTGACACTAGCTAGCCATGTTGCTAAGTCAAAGAACCAGTCTCAGAGAATAACATTCCTGATATCAAGCTCAAGCTTCCGTATCAATGTGGGCACAAGTACACACACACACACACACACACACACAGGCATATAAAGAAAACACACAACTAAGGAGACTAGGTAAGGGGCACAGGACTATAATCCCAGCCTGTGGAAGGTGGAAGACAAGGAGTTCAAGCCTTAGCTACAGAGTGAATTTGAGGCCAGCCTTGGCTACATGAGATTCCTCCAGACCCAAGAGAGGAAGGGTAGAGAGAGAAAAGGAAAAATGGATGAAGCAAATGTCCTTTTCCTTTTTCATTCAAACCTGTTAAGGATTAAATAGATACAAATTCAAGGAAGAGTATTACGGTTTTATGTGCCCCACCCCCAACCCCTAGCTGAGGACCGAATCCAGGGCCTTAGGCTTGCTAGACAAGCACAAAATAGCATAGTTTTATGTAAAAGCCATACTGGAGGCAGTGGGAAAAAACTCAGAATATCTTTCTGTCAATGGACTAATGGACTTCCTGCCTTATCCTAGAACCTGAGGACCTTCTACACATGGCCCTCCTTTAAAAGGTCTCAGGCTGACTTTCAGAGAGTCTAAGCTCATAGCAAAAGCCTACTTTCCATGCCTGACCCACTGACACAGGAGTTTCCATCCTAGGACTCATCAATGTAACCCAGCACCTTGTGTCACCTGCACAGCTCTCTAATGTGTAGTGGGAAGTCCTGCCTGGCCTCTGCTCGCCATGCCTGCAGACCCTGAACTACTGCTTGGCTCCAGCCCCAAGGGCTTGCTCTCTTGGGGAGTGGGAGCTTAGGACCAAAGGAGTTCTCATTTCCCACCTAAAACATTCCATCTCTACATCTCAGGAAAATGCTTAGCCAATATTCTTTCAGAAAATCATTTTTATCCCCTCAAATAAAGACATATTCAACCTTGCTAGCAATCAAATTGACATAAACTCAAGCAGCACGAAACACCATCTATTAAACATTTAAATGCCACGCATACTATCAGTGCTGAGGGCAGGATAAGTTGATTCAAACTACAAAAAAAAAAAAAATAAATAAAAATAAAATAAAAAAAAAAGTGTCTGACCCTCCACACCTGCATTGTGGCACGTGAGGTGGCTTGGCAGTTAAGAACATTTGCTTCTCTTGCCAAGGAATGGATTTGGTTCCCAGCATCCAATGGCAGCTCACAACTGTAACTCCAGTTCTAAGGGGTCCAATGCCCTCTTCTGGCTCCCGCCCCCAGCACTAGGCATGTATGAACATGATGTACAGACATATATTCAGTCAGCATACCCATACATACTTAAAAACATTTTTAATCATTAATTTTTTTAAAAAATATAGCAATAAAAGTTCAGAAGCCAAAACTAATGATCAAGGCCATGAGCAGATACATACACACACACACACACACACACTAAAAAATGTATACCAAGGAATTAATTATAGGGTAAAAAGCTAGATGTAGTGGCATACAACTTTAATCCCAGCATTTGGGAGGCAGAGGTAGGCAGATCGATTTGAGCTCAAGGCCATCCTGATCTACATAGCAAATTCCGGGCCAGCCAGGCTACCTTGGAAACCTTGCCTCATTCATAAATAAATAAATAAATAAATAAAATGGAAAGAAATAAGAAAAGAAAGACTGGACAGTAGAGATGTACGTTCACTGTCACAAGAGTGAACATTACAGTTCCCTCTACTAGTGGATTACTACATAGTTAATAAAAATATAGTTCAAAAGAATTTGTTCAATAATTTCAAGTGAAAATCAGTTCAAAAATATGCACACTATAATTATAACTGGAGACATCTCTTTGCATGTCAACAGACAGCCCAGGCAAGAGAGAAGGAAAGCAGCTATTGATTGCTATTGGTTCCTCCCTCTAAAGTCACTATAGTGGCATCTGCAGGTGTGACAGACAGCAGTCAGCCCCATTCTTTAGTGACATCCCCCTGCTTTTCCTTTGAGAAACAGCCCCTCCCTGTTTGACATCTCACTGCAGGCCTGACCAATCAGAGTACTTATCTCCCAAGGCTCAAAAGCTTATTTTTAAAGTCGATGGACAGTATAATCGGCTCCAGTGTTATTGGCTGTGTGGGGACTCTGCCTACAGCCGTAGGGCAGTGACTCTCTCAGGGTTAGTAATGAGGCACACAGTGGCTCCTGGCCATTTAGGCTATAGTAAAGGGAAAGACTATTTAAAAGTAAGGTCAACAGGGAAATGCTGAGCCCTGAGACTGTGTGGAGAAGAGGACGAAGGATCACATAATCTGCCCTCACTGAGACCCTTGAATACTGCCCTGCCTGGCACCATCACTGTTCCACCCTTTTTATTATAATAGAGGTCTAAAAACATTTTTCTGAGGCTGAGTGAGGTGGTAGGCCCGGCACTTGTGAGCTGAAGCAGAGCTGTGTGTCCCAGGCCTCCACAGTGAGTTCTAGGCTGGCTGAATCAAACCAAACGTTTTTTGAGACAGTATCTCCTGTAGTCCAAACTGGCTTCAAACTCCCTGTGTGATTAGCCATGGCCGCCCTTGCCGAGCCTCTTGCCTCTACCACTTCAACAAAAGGATGACAAGACCAGATCACCATGCCCTGTCAACACTGTTCAGCTAACTACACACCTGGGCTTGTACTTAAGTGTGAGCACAGTGGCCCAACTGAAAACCAAACTCAGTGCTTTCTTAATCATCACAACTGTCCATTGTCTGTAAACAAGCTCTGGGCTGAGACAGCTGTACACAACTTTTCAAAATACCTACTGCAATACTGTAGAGGACAGACACCGTTTCACAGCTGAAACCGACATTCATGGAGGTTACTAAACTTGGTCTATCTGATTTCAAAACCTGCACACTTATAATTAGCCAGAAGTCACGTCCTCATTTTAGAGTATTTCAGGATACCTTGATGTTAACTCACACAACCACTGCCTTCAGGTGACTCTTACCTGAAGAAGTTCAGTGCACAGCTGTTGACCAGCTTGCCCTCCTTCAGGCAGCGCCTTGGGTCCTTCTCTTCCCAGCGGCACAGCATGAACTCCTTATTGGTTTTATCGCACTGAGCCCCATAGTGATGGGCGGCAGCTTTAAGCACGGCCGAGCTGACTTTCACCTGGGAAAGCAATGTGAGAGGCAGTCACACACTAAGCCTGTACACAGGGGCTCTCCTGAGACAGTGAGACATGGGTTGTCAGGATTCTTTACAACCGAGTGCTGAAGTATTAAAGCTCTCCCCTGTGTCTTCATAGGCTGACAGAAACATTCCCCTTTCCTCTTAGAGATGAAGACAGAACCCCTACAGAATTTTGTTTAATCCAATGTCATGTTGCTAAAGCTCCTCTCCAGGACTGAAATGAATCATACAAGGACACCCGAAACTCCAAGGGCTAGGGAATCATACAGTGAGGAAGGGAGAGAAAAAGGAGGAGTTCATAACCTGGCAAGTTATTACTAAGAATAAGGTCCTGGAATCTGCCCATGTTGATGCTAACTCGAGCACTGTGACCATGCCAGCCTCCCTTGCTTGCTTTCCAGCACTTTGAGAAGCATCACAGAGCAGTTGCAGGTAGCTGGACCACAAGGAACTGCAGAGTTCAGGGCCCAGCTCCCTGTTCTACAGTCTTAGCCTATGCCAAAGCCACAATGTTTCAATTACTGAAAAAGGACGAGCATTCTGGAATCTGGGAGAGTTCATCTTTAGTCTCCCTTCTCAAAGTCATTCTGGCTATGCTTGTTTCTCTTCTAATGTTTCTATCTCCTGCTCTACTACAGCCTGCGGGTGAGACAGCTCTGCCACCGGCAACTTCTTAAGGGCAGGGTGGGGTATTTACTGCTGGCATCTGGGCATGGGCTGTTTGATAGACCTGTTCAGGGTGCATCTTTCTGATTTAGTACGCTTTTGCTTTAGAGTCGTTGCTGTTTTCTCCACTAGGGAATTTTCAGATTCCTGACCAACCAAGAAATGTAACAGAGAATATTAGCAGGTTTGTTAAAACCCAGCCTGTACCGAACTGGACTTTTTAAAAACTGGAGAACTTTAACATGGGAAAAGCCTGTAGTCTTATTTTTATGGGTATAAGTTACTAAGAAGACAAATGCTGGGGAAAGAAGAGATCCATCCTACAGCAGTGGTTTCCAACCTTCCCAGTGCTGCTTTAAAGCAGGCCCTCATGCGCCAGCTTCATCCTGAGCTGTATCTTAATATGGCTACCTCATAACTGTAATTTTGCTACTGTTGTGAATTGTAGCATAAAATCTGTGTTTTCTGATGGCCTTAGGTAACCCCTGGGGAAAGGTCAGTCCACCCCTAAAAGGGTCTCCACCTACAGGTTGAGAACTGCTGCCCTACAGGAAGACAACTAGGTCCAGGACTGCCCACCAACACTGCACTGTTGCCGCTGTCAACGCAAAGTACACTTACACAAAAGAAATCTGCCATGAAAACTCTAACAAATTTATACCCCAAATCTGCAATTTGTTTTTTTGTTTTTTTTGTTTTTTGAGACAGGGTTTCTGTGTGTAGCTCTGGCTGTCCTGGAACTCACTCTGTAGACCAGGCTGGCCTCCAAACAAATTTTTGTATTTAAGTTTAATACATATTGGTTTATATTTTATTGCCTACAGCCAGTTGGAAAAATAGAAGGTAGTCAACCTTTTTGTTTTGTTTCTGGCTTTTGGAAACACTCTCAAGTAGCCTAGGCTGGCTTTGAACTATGAATGTAGGCTAAGCTGGCCTCTGTTCTCAAACCTCCTGAGCTGGGGTTACAAGCATGTGGTACAAATCTTGCTTTACATTTTGTTTATTTTTAACTGAGTTCTCAGTGGTTTAGAGCACTGGCTGCTCTTCCAGAGGACCTGAGTGCAATTCTCAGCCCCCACATGGTGGCTCACAGCCATCTGGAACTCCAGTTCCATGGAATCTGATACCTTCTTCCGCTCACATGGGAACCATGCATAACTAAAAAACTTTTAAAAATAAAAAAACTGACCACCATTTTACTTGTTTGCCAAAGTTCTCAAAATAGCCTTAGGTGGCTGATCTGGCTACTCAAACCCTCACGCCGGCAGCCCTCCAGGCTTGCAGCATTCATTGCTTTATTTCCCTACATAAATGGCAGTCTTATAAAAATGAAGGTATATTCATGCTGTCACAGGGAAACAAAGATGATCCACAATCACTGAGCCAAGTCCTAAGCAGCAAACGGACAGATGCATTTGAGACATGCCAGCCATCCGTCAGAACTGGGGCTCTCACCAGGATTTTGGCATAACATCACCATCACCAAGAGAGCAGAGAACCTGAGGTGTAACTGTGTCCCTTCACCTGCTTCTTCATAACTGATGAAGTCTAACAGTCCTCTCTCAAATTCATCCAGCATCCTGTCTCCAGGACACAGAACTTGAGCATCCTTCCTCATTAGCTCTTACACAGCTGCTCTGCAGCTTCCTCAGTCAGCAAGTGTGCCGATGAGCCAGACAGATCCACCACTGCCCTTGCTCCCAAAAACCATGTCCGCACCACTTCTTATAGTACTTAGCTTATGGCAGGCCTGTTTTCTTATTTATGTAAAATGGAGCATGATGTACTTACTTCATAGGACCTTGTGAGGATCCAATGAACTCATCTGTGAAGCATGCTAAGGATGCGCCTGACGCATAAAATGTGCACCAATACTGGCTGTTGATTAGTTTTTACTCTAAATTAGCAACACGCCCAAGGAATTTTTAACCCAAAGTTTCTGGAGGTTTTTTCCATGGGGATGTGATGTGATGCCTTGGTCAATGAAGTCCACGGTGGATTTTACCTGCTCCCTAAAGCGGCTGCTGCTCTTGGCCTCCCTGGGTCTGTGTCATGCTGCAAACCCTGATTCTTCAGCTTTTTTTTTTTTTTTTTGCCTCTGTTAGTATCGTCCACTGCAAGTAGGACTCACTCTAGCTGCAGGTACTTATTTTCTGACCCTGTGAAGCACAGCTGCGGGTTGCCAGGGTTACTTTGTTATGGCCACTGAAGCTAGTCTTCCTGTTTTACTTACTGTTAACCTAGTCTCTATAAAGCTGCAGAAGTGACCCTTCTAAGAGACAATTCTTATTTCATGGTGTTGTAACGAGGAACCAGAAGCCAGCCCCAGAAGGAGCCATGCATAGCCGCAGAGTAAAACCTGAGCTTCCTATTTGCTGTTCCAAGCTTTCTGGGCCCAGACTATCTTCCCACCCTTCTCGCCAGACTTCACAGAGGGGCCTGTGCTGCTCTCTCGATGCAACTCAACTCACTACTTTCAGAATCCACTTTCAGGCCCCTGACTCCCCCACGACTTTATCTTTGTTCACTTCCTAGTTCCACTTAGCTTTTCCCTCCATCCTCAAACGCCAGCCTTCAAATGCCATGTTCTACATTAAGCCTAATGTGGTTTGTCTACTCCTCTTATATTCTCATAGAGAACTGCACAGCCAGAGTCATCTCACCTTTAGCAAAACTCCTTGTCTACAAGTGTTAAAAGCTACTCAAAGTGACCAAGCCAAAGAAAGGCCTAGACATCAGATCCAACATCAAATCTACTTCCCTGTCTTTCATAGTATTAATCATGTGTTTTAACTTTTATTTTACTCTGGTTATTTACATAGTTATATATACCAATTGTGCAAAGCTTAAAGACAAATTTATTAGAACGCTTTTGCATGAAACGTTTGCTGAGCCAAATTAAAAATCTAACAAAATGTGTCAACTCATGTTTGACAGGTTCATGGTGGGATAAGAATAAAAGACTGGCTGATGGGGAAACTCCTCCTCTCACCTCCAAGTCACTTTCAGATAAAGCCCATGAGTATAGCTAACAATTTCTTCATCTGAGGAAAATTCCAAGTTGCCATCCTCACAGGTTTGTGAGGGCCTACATGAAGTAGTATGGGAGAACATTTAACACAGTGCCTGCTGTGTGATTCCTGGAATATATTAGCCTTGCCAGTTGGGTTTTTTTTTTTTT